>NIUQ01001053.1:0-50714 GCA_002796945.1 Plectus sambesii | reverse complement strand
CAGTTTGTCGCAATGTCTGCATTTACCTTATTTACCATTAGCGCTCATGTTACATGCAGTAATGCTTCTTGGAATAATTGCATGTGAATAAATGCAGTGCTACACAATCTGATATCGAGCAATCATCGCAATGTATTGCTAATCGCAAAAAGGTTAGAATCACTTTAAACTTTATTATCTCGTAAATTTAAGGGACGTGTGGATAAACAGATATAAACTCTTCTCGCGCATTGATACATGGAGCGAGGACAAAAGATGAGCATTGATTTTAGACACTGGAGATAGAAGACGCCGAGCTTTGAAAGACTTTTTCATTAGGAATGTCTCAAGGTACCTTATCAACGTGAATAGGGACGCTTTCCGTTTCAACGAGGTCATTTTCCAAAGGCCAAGAACACATTTTCTATTACAATTTAATGAGGGAAATGTTTTTTTATGAATATAATGCGTCTATATCAAAGTGGAAATGGTTTATAAGAATATATTTGTTGTGAGAACACTATTATTATTACATTAAGACAGGACGTGATTGTTTGGTTAAAATTGATCAGAACGCCATATAATGAATTCGAGTTATGTTTTTGTATTTATAGAGCAAAAAGGCAAATTATATGAATAATTTAGATAATTATTGCTTGAACTCGGTGTTCTCACGTATGGTTAATCATATTGCGACAACGCAAGTCGCATCTCGCGCGCGAACCTCACCATGGCGAGATAAATATTTGGTTCTTTAACTAACGAAGACAGATTGAAGAGTTGCGCTTGCAGCATTATTATCATCCAGAATGATATACTAAAAGCAGTACGCTTATTCAAATATTATGATCGACGTACTCGAACGTTCGTGGTCCAAATACACTGCATCCCCACTAACGTTCAGTTTCGAAACCGAGTCTGTAATCAATAATTGATATTTCAAACGGAGCGCTCCTTGGCGTCACACAAAAAGCAGTATGCATCGGCAAGTCTGCTAACGCGTTTGTGCCATCAGCCGCAAATCTGCTGCTTTTAGCGCCTTGTACTGCCATGCCCGATGTGTCGCAAAGCCAAGCCCGAAAATGGGGTGTGGGGATTAACAGCTAGTTATCCGTCCAGCAAACGAACAATGTTGTTGTTCACATAGTTGGCTTGCGACTTTGCCAAGCATAGTAAGCTCACATCAGCAATGCTTCATACGTAATGAACAAAAAGACTGGAATCGTCGAAAATACTATTTGGTGCCTTTTAACAGCGCTGTGCATGAGCATCTTTGGATGCTAATGAATTAAGAAGAAAATGAAGCTGATTGGCTGCAAAAGCGAGGAAAATGACAAGGCTGATTCAGTTTGTAATCGGCAAAGACTTGAAAAGGTTGCCAGATATTCTAGAAAAAACATCATCTGCATAATTGTTAGATGCCGTTAAAAACCCCTTGCTCCTTGAATGTCCGCTTTATCTTTCGAACGCTCGCATCGCAGAGGAAGGAATAGTGACATAATAAAAAGAATAATATAAAGAATATCAAGCTTGATGAAATTACGTTGCAAGTTTTATTGGCAAGGCGGGAAGAGGCAGCCGATACAGTCGTTTTCTTAGTGATACACTGGCGTCGTATCTAAGGTTAAGCCATATGGCGTCGTGTGGCTCAAAAATTACTAATGTTATAATACAGATCAAGGTAAAAGTGAAAGAATCAATACTTTTCACAAATTTTTGCATACCTTCAGCTTGTTATTGTTCTGCAATCGAAAACTGTTTGCATTTGCTTACTTTGTGTTAAAATGAGAATTCGTAGTTGTAAGCTTTTTTGTCGATCTTGCATGACAAACAAATCGTATATAACGAGGACGCTATGAAGATGGTGCTTAGCTAGTCAAGCCTTTAGAATGGACGCTTGGGAGTTTGAGAAATAATGATGGCAATCAAGGAAGCGCATTAAGGTATTCGTCTTAGTGAAATGCATTAATCATCTGTTTGCTCATTAGAGAGCAGCGAAGCTCTCTATGGCCTCTATGACCACCTACGGGCTAATCTTGGCGCATTGGGTGGGGTGTGGGAAAAGAGATGAGCAGCAAGAGGGACATGTCGTCTGTTCGTAGCCTCTTGCGAGAAATTGCGAAGGTAGTCGGAATGCGATTGAAGAGGCGATACCAAGTTTGTTTTCTTCCAACATTCCAGCCCATTTAGGGGCACAAACGTACCAGAGGTGAATGTCACGGGAATGAAAACGCACCCCCAGACTATTTAGCAACTTCGGCGTCTGATATCTGGGCAATCAGGTTCAGGCTAAGATTTTGGTGCAATTTTAAGGAACTTTTAAATCCGTGCTATTCATCCAGGCGTAAAACAAACCTGAATATTGGTTTAGGATTAGATACCCAAAGAATTTTATTATTCACGGTGGCAACTATTTTTTATGATAAAACTGTCAACATTTATGTTCGACAGATAGCAATCTTTTCATGTTTAGTAATTTATATGGCTCTTTTTTAGCCAGTACCTGAAAAGCGGAGAGACTTCTCTCCTTCTTCAACTATATCATTATGAATGAATAATTGAACAAATTGATGATTGTGTTTTTGTGACAGAAAAGGGATTAACTGCTTGAAATTAATCTTTTATGCTGTGGCACATAAAATGTAAGATTCATTGATTTGTCTGATGCTCGTAAAGAAGTCGTTGATTGGCAGTTGAGGGTGATCTGTGGCCGTATTCTCCCTCTTCGCCATGGCGAGGCGAGCAATGCAAAACATACACCCGTGGCGCAATCGATTTATATGTTTTGCATTGCTCGCCTCGCCATGGCGAAGAGGGAGAATACGGCCACTGAACTGCTCTTATCGTTGCCGGTTTCCTTCGTCTTACTTGCAGTAATGCTATAGACAAATGGTTGCTTTTAAGTACACCTACTGTCTTCGAAAATATAAAGTTGATTTCGGTGTGCTTCTGCTAGATGTACGTCCATAGGGAGGCTGGAACTGATAGGGAGCTTTGATCATTCTGAGTTTATAAATATTTTATAGAGTACCTGTTGCTCACCGAGATTAATTATGTAGGCTGGGATTCTCAGACCTTGGTAAATCTCAAGAGTTTTTGTATTGACAATTCTAATTATTTCTGCGATCCAGAATTTTTATTTATTTACCTACAGATACCTTTCTGACTGTGACAGTGGTAAAAGTATGTATAGCCGACAGACAATTTTCAAGTTCTTGACAAAAACCCACCAGAATGGTCAAGAAATTCTTGTGCTTCCTGTTTTTCTCATCTCATGAAACTCGCAGTTTAACTTTTGATTCTGAAAATGATTAAAGAGTAATAATATTTGAGAGAAACTGAAGGGCATTTTTAATTTTTAGCCACGAGAAGGCGGGATGCTCAGCGAATCGAGCGTCAACGAACAGGCAAGGGATATTCAATTCAACCCAAACGACTCAAAGTATCGATGTTGTTGCGAGCAGTGCCATGCAACGGTAAGCATGACTTACAATCTTCGAACGCTTGTTAGGAAGAAATTTGATTGAGCATTGATTAATGAAGAAAAAAGCGGTCCGTATTTTTAAATTTAGAGTGAAGGGTTAATCGGTGATTAACACACAAGAAATGCTTATGTGACAGAATCTGGAGTGCAGAGGTTTAGTCTGCATTGGCGATTTTGCTGTTGCATAAATAAAAATACCTCTCTCCAACAATTGCACTATTAAACGGAAACACATTTTTATTTGAATTTTTTTCATTCCGTAGTGTTGGCTGACAGGACCAATGAATAATTGCTAAAGCCAACTGGTTAGGGTTATGATGAGGCAGCCAAATCTCTTTGTAGCTCTTCTTTTATTTTTTGCCAAAGTTACGAACCACACCATAACTTCATCTGCTAAGAGGCAGACGGTTAAATTAACCCTTTCTCCTAACTGAATGCAAGACAATGTTAAACAAGATGATCTCATGTTCAAATATGTTGCAAACATAGGTCTCTTGCAACAAGAAGTGCGGGCACAGCTCGCAATGTCTTGATACAATATCGATCTTTTATCGTGTGGTATGAAGCAGTTGTGTGCTACGCTTTGCACGTGTGTGCTGCATTAGAGAAGTTCTCAGAAGCAGTGTGCCATCCGTTTTTGCAACATCATGATCAAACCTTAACTGAAATTACCACATCATAACGCTTGCAGACCGGCGTCAAGATTATAGCCGGAATGCTCTGCGTGACTGTAATTCTCGAGTTGTGGCACTTTATCGTCACGGCGGTGTCGTCGGGCAACGGCGCTGCTTTAGTCGCCTCCGCCTCCCAACTGCTTGTTGGTGTTGCTATCGCATGGACAGTCATCTATGCTCTGTGTACGGAGAAAGCTGGCTATTTGCTTCCATACTTAGTGCTGCAGGTACTGTCTTTTTCCATTGGGAATCTTTCACTGTGAAATGGAATGACGACGCTGTGGGATCGCTGGTGACATTTTGTTTGCTAACTATTCACTATTGCTCCTGTGTTGCTTACTGTTTTGACTTTTCAATGATATTTTTGCTTGCATAATGCAATTCGTATGTTGATTTTAGTATAAGTATACGAATGAATGTAAACAATATTTCAGGCCATCGGTCTGGCGGCCGGGATGGTCTTCCTCGTCACCTTCCTTTGCATCTCACTCTTTGGAAACAGCGAAACAGTGCTCACTTGGCTTGAGGATCAAGGTCATACTATGGATGAAAAAGCTAAGCATGACTTTGAAGCACAGCTTGGTATAATTTTATACACTACTATATATATCCTTTTGAAGTTTACTGTAAGTAATCGTAACTATTTCTAATAATAGGAATTAGATTATGCTTTGAACATTTTTTGGTGCTACCTTCTCGAAAATGATTCTGCTTCAGTAACTTATGTCCGTTGTTTCAATGCGTTCATAATTATGAGAAAAATTAAAATAAAATATTAGGAATTAGCTTGCCGTTGGCTGAGAGCTAGCTCAAAGGGAAGCAAAATAGACGATTGAGAAGGGAAAGACTGCCGTTCGCAGTGGTTGTTGAAGCAGTAAATGTGCTATATCGTGTGGCTACGTTGCAGTCGGACGCTTCGTTGTTGGGTTTCACCATGAACAATCTATAACCGCTTTTTGATTAGCTACTTAATATTAAATGCAGCAGCGCAAATCGCCGCGCATACCAATATTTTGCTCGAAGACAAGCCACAGCGTAGTGGGTCAAGGAGTATTACGGCCACAAGTGTTATTCCAATATCCACGATTAAATATCAAGAATAATGGGCTTGCTCTTAGGTCGTGTTAGCTGGCTACTCGTACTCTCCTTTGTGCTGGTAGTCCTGCTGCAAGTGTGGCTAATATCAATCGTCGTTGCGTGCTGGCGATACTTCCGAGGCAAGCGCGCGCATGGCTTTATCGTCTCTTACGGCACCATTTCATACGTGATTGTCGGAGGAAACAATCAAAATAGTACGACGGCTGCAGCTTTGGCTCACTGTCAAAGAACGCAGCCGTCAATGGATTCTAGCGGTACAGGTCAGGGTTTTACGGTATTACACTCTCTGAAAATGTTAACAGTACAGAAAAGTTTCTTGATTTATTCTACTTTTCTGTGTTCGATTTAAAATTTGAATCGCTTTCTGAGCCGTCTCACGAACATGTGACCTTTAGAGTTCAGTATATGGGCGTTGCTGGAGCAAAAAACTGGCGATATAGCTTATCAAATGTGCACCAAACTTAATTTGACTGCTACAGAGGCAGGCATAAAAACTTCGAGGGAGGACTCATTACCTCCTAAGCAGCCAATTATGAAGAGATACAGTTGCTGAAACTGAAGGTCCGTTTTTAGTCCCCCTCCTTCTCTCTTTAGCTCTCTATGTAAACTGTTTGTACGCAATTATCCCGCGTACTCGGCCTTTACAACAAAATCTACGTCATTATTTAGGCCAACAAGTATCGCACCAGCTGCACTACCTTCCTGATGGTGACATCTTCCATTCAAAAATCGACCGATCTCCTTCGTGTAGCTTGGCAATGTCATTCGAAGACCGCTATGAAAGTGATTAGATGATAACTAGCGATGAAAAAACCTGAATCCACAAATCATTTGAATATCGTAAATATGCTTTATGTGCTAATTTCGCGAATAAGTCAGCCAGAAAATTTTTATATTACACTAGATATGATTGCAATAAACATATACTGTAAAATTTGGGTAGATGAGAGTGTATTATCTCATTCCACTTCATTTTCTTGGAAACAGGTTTTACTATAAAACGAGCTGACACGTTCTCTTACTGAATATCTCATCATTGATAGTTGCAAATCTGTGCCATATCATAACCATGTGTTAACGCTCTTCTATTCTATTATGCTCTCTCTACAGCTTTTCTGGAATTCATACGCTAAAGAAGTACTCAACAAAGATGAAATATGTACGATAACCATGAAAAAAATGATAGGAAATTGCAGATTCACTTTCAAGTTGTATCGAAATATGATTTGGATTCAGTTACGAAACAAAACCAAGGTAGGGGCTGCGGTATTGAGAACACCAGTAGTGCTCCTCATTATTTGCTTATGATACGAGTGCCGAATGCAATACGCTACCGTCATGCTTACTGCAGAGCACCCTCGAAGACACAAACTGTTTGCCCTCATTCTTAAAGAAGAATTTCTTGCTTGGGAAAACGAAAATTGGTTGTAAAAGCATGTGAACTGGTAAACAGGAAATAGGAAAAACACGGCAGTTGCCACGTTAGGGAGGAGATCTTTTGGCAACTTGTCAAACGGAAGTACGTAAGAGATGACTACAATGGCGTAATGTTCATTAAGTCAGCTGATAATGACGCGCCTGGCGGGGGTGGCAGGATTTCGACGATAATTGAATTTTACCAGCGGCGTCTTACAGAATCATGCGATTGATTGTTTTTCAGCGCATTTTTGATGTTGTAACACGATGAAAAAGTCTGCCACAATACATTTTTGCTCTAATGTGAGAATCAGAGTCGAAAATTAGGCGGTAATATTCTTACCTTCTGTGCAAAACAAACTGCCTTCAAGGGTTCGCGTCAAAATACCGCTTTGTTGAAAATGGAGAAAATGAGTCTCAGTTCTCCTATCCATCTTTTTTACGTATGATTTTGTGGTGACAAGTGAGGTTCACCACCGCTGCAAACTTGACGGACTGCTTTATTTTCCCCTTTAATTAGAAATCTTTTCAAATCAAAGAAGACACTTTCTAGTCAAAGCAATATAGAAAATGTCTTTATTGAAGTAAAAATGGTCTGTACTAGTGTACAGTTACAATATTTACTGTTTAGAAGTTGAATAGTTGCTATTTTACAAGTGATATTGCTCATTATAGCTATATTAAACGAAAGAAAGGTTGTTAATGATTGTAAATGTAGGATTATGACAAGATAATAGAAATGAATGTAGAAAAGTTGGTTTTTTTGAAAATTGCAAAAATAGGACCAAGAAAGAATAAATTAACTTCAAGTATAAAAATATGTGTTGCAACCAAGTTACAAATCTGGTGATATAGGTATTAATAAGTAACTAAGATTGAAACGGGGTTGTAACACTGTAAAATCTTGGTTATTCCTCGCCAGTTTCATGGCGCTCTTTCAAAATCATCGCTGTTTCAGTTTCTCGGTCAAAATTTTGAATTCTCTTCCAAAATTCCCCAATGTTTGCACAGCTTTGTTTCGGTATCAAAGCTTGATTCATAATTTCTAGCAGAATAGCGCAAAATTATATCTCGCCCGGAGTTTCTGTTCCACTTTGTGTTCTTCATCCACTTTCTAAAGCAAAAAGATTGATAACCTAGGCATATTGCCGATCAAAGCAGTAGAGCTTGCGAGCATGGCGTCGCTCGAACTGCGCTCGGCGGTTCTCCGATGACAAACGAGCTGTCAACAGAAGATGGCGGTGCAAGAAGGAATGTTGTGGTGAGATTAATTGGAAACGCGTCCCCGCCTCCCCTGGCGCTCCGTGAGCTCCGAGCGGAAAACGGGCGAATGGATGAGATGAGAAGAGAGGCGGACCCCTTCCGCAAGCTGCGGCTCGACATTAAAATTGGAGCTCGCCGAAAATCGGCGCTCACCTCTTTCCCCTTTCTCCTTGCGTGCTGACTTGTATACTAAGGTTGTGAGGTATGAGACGTGGACATGATGTTAGTAGGTTTTTCTCTAACAGCAAAAAGTAATATGGCGGGGACTAACGAGCAGTGTTGCAGAAAGTTTACTTCAGTGCATTATTAAATTTATGTTGGCCTACCACTCATCGCATTACGTCACCATGAAAGCGACTACATGAACGAGAGTTGTTTCCGTTACGATCTTATAAAAACTGTCACTGCAAAAAATGATGACTTTTAATGTCTAGAGATATTTTCATGAAACTTTTGCAGCAATCATAATTGCAATAGCTTTATGAAATTTATCTCTGATAGCTCTGCCGTATGAGTCAAATGGCATTTGAAGCGAATAATTTCTTAGATGCCTTTGAATTGCAACTGCATTAACATTCTTTGCATTTGCTTCTTTATGACCAAAATTAATGAGCAGGATTACTGCGTTGAAACTACTTGAAGTTGTGCCCGAATCTTTGCGTGATGCTCGCTCCGATCAGATTATCAACCTACTGATAACGGAGGAACGAATGAACGAACCAATAGTGCACCGTTTACCTATATTCGTCATTTCACTGAAATGCGATTCTGTCTTGAGTAAACTGTACAGGGAAGCAAATCGAGTGAAGCTTAGTATCTGGAAATAAGAACTTGATCACTGAAAATTAGAAATTCGAGACGCAGCCTGTACTTTTGCTGGAAATGCGTCTGATCGTTGCAGCTTTTCAATGTTCATCAGCTTGTTTAAGTATGAGCGGAGAGTTATGCTAGAGATATGGCGAAAAATATATAGTGCCACCGGAAAGTTTTGGGAAAAAGATAGCGCGGACTAACTTCCGTGAGTAGAATGGTCGACTGCGACGAATGATCCGGATGACCACGGGAAAGCATTAGACAAACAGCGCCACTTTTCCGCATTACTTAGTGACGGCACTGGAGGACGGGAGTAGGGGAATTGTATCCTTCAAGAACCCTTATATTTCTCCCTAACGCGCGCTAAAAGCTACGATGAGTCAGCTTGTGTTCTCAGGAAACAGACCTTGGGCCACATGGAAGCCTGTATGACGCTTTCTTTTTTAGTGATAACTTTAGAGGTGCTAGTTACTTAACATGAGTGAAATGCTAACCTGCGTGCAAATCTGGTTGATTTTGTTACTGAGTATAACTGCGAGTTAATTAGATTACCGTCTTTCTGACATGCTTATGAGTGCAGTATCGCGATCGATGATGCGTTCTGCTAATGAGGAGATAATTGTTTCTCTTCTCTTCGATTGACACGCTTCTCTTGTGTATTATTACGCCTCATACAGAGAGCTGCAGCAAGTTTTATGAATTTAGTCATTACCATACACTCAGATTGAGCAATATAATGCTTCAAGCTTTGAATTGCAATGTAAAACTATGTGGAGAAATATCGCGACAGAAAAGGTGGGCGATTAGATGAGGGCAGTTAGTTTAATATTCCGTCGTCATTGAATCGATCGGCCTCCTCGGCTCTTTGACTCAAAATTGCAAGTAGGTTAGTGCCATCCATCGGGGCTTCAGTAGATAGGTTTAGTGTCATTATTCATAACCCGAGTTATTGCTTCAGTCGAACTTTGTCTCTGTAGGTTTCTCTTTTTCGACATGTTGTCATGGCTGAAGCAGAGTAATGTTTCCCTGGCGAATGCTGTACTTTTATTATCACTTAGCTCGGTTGTATCTTGTCGACCCTCGTTTGACTTACACCAGCATAAACGGATATTCGCAAAACGCTTCCTTAACCACTCGAGTTATTTTATAACTGCTTTATGTCGAGAATTGAGCGATTAGGATCATTTTGGATAAATATAATTATGGCGCCATCCTGCGATTGCATTTTCGGTTCGTTGCCCAATTTGATAGAGACCGTACATTTAGGCATGTCTCTCAGTATGTCACATTTGATGCTTGCCGATCCGTTAAGAGCCTATTTTCTACTCTTTTATAACAAGCTTTCATGAATGTCTTTGCCTATAATAGTGCAAAAGAAGCTACAAAATGTCTTAAAATCTGAATTTCACTTCATAGTACACTGATCCGTGTCGGCCCACGGCCGAAACAACTGCTTAAAAGCAGTGTAATTAATTAGTCTGAAAACACCTACATGTTGTATTAAACAAGGCACACGTGGTCTGCTGTTTTACAGCCCGCTTGCTGTGTGTGGCGTTGAGCTAAACGGTTTTATCTGTAGGTCTGCTCCTAACGTTGAAATAAAGTCCGTTAACACACTCAGCGGAATACACAATACTACTTGAAGTACGCCTACACGACGTACAATCCGTAGTTGCGTCAGGAAGAAGTTGACTTTGATTTATTTGAACTTAAAAAATTTCTGTCGATTTTACTTTCTATTATCAACATGCAGTGAATAGACTTTAAGTAGCTACTTATTTTAATAATAAATCACCACATTTTTTGCTTATAGTTTTCACGAGCAATTTTTCATTAGTTTACTCCTAAGTTTCATCGAGTTTTGAATAGTAGATTAGAGAGCATTCATATCAGTGTGTACTTTGCTTTATTCAGGAACTTCCCAAAATAGAGCATAATTGAGAACCTTTGCTTGACAGATCATTAATCATCATTACTTGTCGTCGGCACTGAAGATTGACGATTTCCGCCGTCGCAGTTCGCGCCACGCACCGAGATGAGTGTTGCAACAATTGATGCCATCGGCATGAGCAACTTTAACCACAGGGACAACAAGTATACCTGCTGCTGCGGAAATATACACGTCTTGGTGAGGGAACTTTGAATTTTTTATTTGTCGTGTTTTTTTATTGTTTATTCTCCACCACCTACTTGAACTGACTACTCAGAGTATCACACAGATGGGTTTTTAATCTATGTGCAACGCGGAGTATTTGGAATTGAGTGAATAGCCGCGATTGTTGGCGCAAATAATATTTCTATCAATTACTCAACTAACTTAATGCCTAATAGTGAATTGGTCGACATTCAGCTAAGACATTAAAATATCGGTTATAGAATAGGAAGAAATTTTTTATCTTTGCCAGCGAGGATGTGCATGACAAAGAAACTATAAATACCGAAGGAATTAAGCTACTATTCAGTATTCTATATCAGCATGTTATTAATAACATGGTATGTAATTTTTAAAGTAATATTTTTAGTTTTAGATCAAAAATTGATATTTGAATTGCATTTTCCCGCGTTTTATTAGTTGCTATGGCGACGGCTTGGAATAAAAACAAAACGTTGCACGCAGATTTGTGCCTTTCTAATTGCTTACTCATAAGACTCGTTAGATTTTGACTACCTCATTTCTGTGCAAAGACCACATTATTCATATTTCTATCGTATTTTTAATGACTTGTCTTGCTGCCTCAACTAAATAAAGACCGATTCACCCTCCTACACTTTTCAGAGCGCAACACGAGCCATTGCAGTACTCTGCGTCATTCTTTTAGTATGCGAAGCGTTAACCTGCGCTCAGAACGTCGTGGAAGATGATTTTACCAGCAATTATGGCTTGATGGCTCAGATACTCTCTCTCGTTATTGGATCCTTTGTGCTGACGGCGCTGGTGCTCGGCTTGTTATTCGAAAGGAAGCTCTTGCTGTTACCGTTCATTTTTTCTATGGTAAGCAACAAATTTTTAACGGACTGGCTTGGCATTGATGCATCAACTCTTAGAATCACAGAACTGGTTTCATTCAAGTGTAATGAAGCAAGAAGTATGTTCTCTTTCGATAATCGAACTGTGTTAGAATCTCATAATCTCAATTAATCGGCTACCATTAAAAATAAAATTTACAAAGAAGTATTGCTGAAAATAGCTCCATACCCCTGATACAAATTATGGACTTGAGCTGATGTTTGTTCAGATAAGACACTTTTTATGCTGTGTCCTCATTTCGCGCGCTTATGAAGTGAGATCGGTGTTGTTACGATTCAGTCACTTTGCTGCATTAGTACTTAAAGGTGAAGGTTGGTAAATGCATGGGGAAGGGAGTACGCACCTACACACCTACTCATCCCCGCCTCTGTTGATATTCCAACTTTTTAGAGCCTTACAACCATATTTATGTCGCTGCTGATATTCTTTCTGCTGATCGTACTGCTTGGCAACTTCCAAGACATTCTTATGAGCTTCCTGACTGACGAGACGAGAAATTCCTTGAATGGCAATCCAAAAGGTAAACTTGTCTAACCTCGTCTTGCATCATTGAAATTTGCTTAGATCTCGCTACTGTGGTGGTAAGATACGATATCCTATCATTTCATTTCTTTTATTGGTATATAAATATGAGTATTTCATTTTTGAATACAATGCTGATAGCATATCATTAATTCTTAACATTTTAAGAACGCCTGCTCGCGAAGCCTTGTCATAAAAACGACAGATGATCTGTATTCATTTCAGGCGAAGCTGTGATTCGAGTAGCGCTGGCATTGTCGATCGTTATCATGCTAATGATACTTAGCGTTCAATTGTGGTGGCTGTCCATCTGTATCAACTGTTACCGCTACTTGAGTGACAAAAGAAAGGCGTGGATAAGAGCGCCAGTTTAAGAATATTTTGTTCCGTAAAGCAGTTATTTTCGGCCGATTTTGTCATGATAACGCAGTTGATAACGATTTTCTGCTAATTTTATGTTGAAAAACTTGTCATTAGTAACAGTTTGGTTGCAGTTTTTGTCGATTTCACATTTGCTCACAAGCGGGTATTTCAGTTTGTGTTCGAATTAGTTAACAGAGCGCATTTATTTGGAACTCCAGCGACAATTTGATGTATTTTCACAAAACGAACAATGAAATAAAAGGCGAAACTTTACCATGGTCGATAGCATACTATTTGCAACCTAAACGTCTAAAGCGAACCAGTAAAAGCGAGGGGTTCATTCAGGCTATGAGCACGAGGGTGAACAACACAGAGAGAGAAAGGAGGTCGGTAAGACAACAGAAATGACACTCGAAAACAGAACGAGCGACGACTATGAAAGAGTGGCAGATAACGAACTAAAGTCCAACGACCAGTTAAAGGTCTACAGCATAAAATTGTTGAAAATTGAATTGATTATTAATTCTGCATCGTCGTCACTCTATTATCATATGCGAAATTAAAGCTTATTTTTTGGTTCTCAGTATTCAATAGCTTTATAAAACAGACTCTTGCATGCGTGTGCGCTCAAAGCAACCCAATGCATGAAATAGTGCACACTTGGTAATTGGCTAACAATCAATACAGGGCGGTCAGAAAATTTGGACTTTAGCCGTACAGATAACCCTTTCCTCTTCAACTTCAGTTCCAGATCAATGACTGCAGTGCGTGTTTGCTCCGTTCTATGTCACGCAAACATGACTGTATCAGTATGTTTAACACTGTCGGACGACACCAAACTCCATATAATACCGATGTTTTCCCTCAAATACATCTCAGGTCTTCATTTCAAAGTTAATTTTACATCTGTGTGACAAAAACGCTTAGAAAGCGCATGAATGTCCTATTAAATTTGGTCTGTAGGACGATGCGCAAAACAACGCCCACGTCGTGCAAGGATCCATTCCCGTCGAGCACTCTGTTTTCGCTCAGCGTCTGCTTCCCGTCCGATCTTACCATAAGTTTCATAGCATCATCAGATAAGGGCGTATTTTATTTGCATGTTATCTCATTGAAACGTCAATAAGAGTTGATAAGAAAGACGGCAGTACCGCGGCGCATATAGCAAGTTTATGATGCGTCTTTTCATCGCGACAAAGGCTTGCTGTCGCGCGTTGTCTGTGACGTGACAGTTGTGACGCTGTTGAGGCGCTCTTCGAATCCTCTTAATATTTTGAAATATGAATAAAATAATATCAATTTTCTCTGCTAAAATTTGACTGCTCCTGAGAAAGTCGCTTCTACTCGTAATTAATATAGATTGTTTTCGAATAGACTTTTATAATTCTTTGATCACAACAGTCACCTCTGCCGCGCGCTGCCTTGCGGGGGCGTTCTCAGTTTCATTCGTCATCTTTCTGTTTTTTAGTGCTCGACGAGCTGCTCCACAAAAGGGAAATGTCGACAATAACTCAAACGGCGACTTCAACCAACTATCCTAGCGCAGGTGTGGCTTCAGATGTATTAGAAAATGAGACGGACGATGCGGACACTACCAGCGTTGATCAATTGGTACCCAATGAATTTGATGATAATTCAAGCTGCAGCGATGAAGCAGACGAAGAGTCGCTCGGGGATAACGAGTTTGCCGAGGAAGAAAGTGATGCCAATCCGGCAAATTTGGACGGAGACAACAATGAGGTAATAGAAATTATGAAACTCATTTTAACTTTTGAGTGAAGACAACTACTTGACTCTATTATTTTCTAGCAAAGTTCAGGATAATAACATTCTGAAAATGCTTTTGATCGACGAGGTATTTTATCTGAGGATTTTGCAGTTTTGGCCAAGATCTGAATAGATATATCGCAGTACGCATGCATTGCGCGCATGCAAACTCTGGTAGTATCTTGACGCTTTTTAAGCATTCCTCAGATATAAGTCCCAAGGATATTTATGAGTAATGTCATTTTGGGGCTTTCACATCATTCCAGAAAATGCGCCCTAAATGTTTTATTGAGATTTGCTGAAAAGTAGTAATTTGTTCTCGATTAATAAAAATTATGCAGCAATCATAACTGAAAGCTAATACTTGTAATTAACGTACGTACGGTGCTAATTAGAAACCAAAATATTACTTGATATGCAAGGAATCCCAAATCGCTTTATTTTATATCTGCAGTTGAGCTCCAAGTAGCTAGAATAAGTCTAACTCGAACAGGAAAACTTTTATCGCGGAAAATGCTCCGAAAGCCCCGTTTCATTAAGCTATTTAGTGCTGAGAATTGAGGAATTCAACCTCTTTTCTGTGTAGACATAGTCCTATTATCATCATTCGATATTGAAACTCAGTGGGAATGGAGACTCAGTTTCCAGACACTCAGTACTCAACAGTTTCATATCTCAGGGTCCAGCGTTTTATTTCACTGTAGCTCAGTCCTTGAAATCTTGGAAAAACGACGATTTGTCATACTTTCGATACAAGACCAATTGCAGCTAAAATAAAAGACTCAGTCAAGTTATATAAGATGTCAGAGACTAAGCAACAGTAATATAGGGCTCGAGCGTATTTTCGAGGTGACTTTGAAAAATACGCCGGGGTGGGTAATTTCTAAGGTGCATATTTTCGAGAAAATTTGGTTTACATTTTTGAATCGTCTAGTGTATGCGAGTGGCGAAGAGTGTTTTGAGGCCTTCAAAGAGCTAACGTTTTGCAGACAGAATCTGTTTCTGGACACAGAGACGCTGCAACAATGGCGTACCTACGAACACGGCATCGAAATGAGTATGAGCAACGTCGTATACTCTATCCATTTACCCAAAGTTTATCTCCTGAACAAGTTGAAGCACATATTTCTCGCATCTACAATGAGTGGCTGCCCCGGGAAGATTTGAGTATTCCCGTTCCCATTGATGAAGCATTTCCGACCCATTCGATTCAACCTTGCTCAGAGGATCATCCTTCCACTTCTTGTACCCCAGAGTGTTTAAATGGTCAGTCTGCGAGAGTTCGAAGAAAACTTTTGCAAGCGCTAATAAGATCACTAGGACCACGTTGGAAAAGTTTCATAGATGATCCCTCTGACTTGAAAACGCCCACACCTAGTGACGATGATAGCGAAAGCACAGTTGAACCACCTAATCAACCGCATCAGCCACAAAGCAGCCCGGCAGTCTCTCAACCACTGAACTCTGATCAAGATTCTTCCGGTGGGGAACGGAGATATTATTTATCATGCTGTCCCAAAGTTTGGCCTCGTTATACGAGGAGAGAACGCTTAAACGGAAATGGGGAACCGCTAATTCCACCTTATGTCAGTATAAGAATGGTTCACTTTTCGCAACCTGGACATACTACAGAACCCACGAACGTTACAAATGACTGCTTTGAACCTGAAGAAATAACAGGAACCAGAAATTCTCCATGCGGGCGCTTTTTTACATTTAATAATAATAATACGCTCTACGGGGGTTTGATAATCATAATAATATTATTGGTAGCCATTCTGGGAACTGCTTGCTTTTTTTGGTTCAGTCCAACCGTCGCCAGACCGCCCAACCCCCAAACACCAAATATTCAAAAATCACAAGTGATCAATGCGTCTGGCGCGAAAGTTCAGCTTGCAATTGACCATTATCATCACAATGTCTTGGTTACGAAACAACATGAAAAAAATCGATCCCATATCGAGACCACTTTTCTTGATGGAGCCTACCTTCATGATGAAACCGTTTTGCATAGAATACTAAAGACAAATGAGACATGCGTGCAAGTGACCTTGGAAATCATTTGCTGCGAAACATTTTGTGAAGGAGTTCTTAAAGAAGGCCTTATTGCCAATCGCACTTTTGCACACAATTCTCATTTCTGCGGCGCTTGGCGCACTGAAATGAACTCGGCATATTTCTGTACGCGAAAAGGAAATCAAATAACGATTACAGAGTTTTGGAGCGCAAGAGATTATCGATTCAGGTAATAATTATATCTTTCGCTGAACGGTAGTTTCTGCAAAATGAGAAAAAAGAACTGTGAGTCTCTTCTCTTTTACGAGAAGACATCTGTATTATGTTAGACAGACTATAACTTCTTAAAAGACGTGTGGGACCTATTAAAACTATTGCAATTGCAGTTACTGTAAGTGCATAACTGGAAGTTTTTCTCCGTACAGGAATGCTGACTAATTGGGCCGGTTTCACATCGCGCACTTTAGCTAAAGTCAGACTTAACGCACTGAAAAAGGATAGGCCTTAAGTCCGACTTTAGCTAAAGTACGCGATGTGAAACCCGCCCATTTATATAAGTTGAAAGAGCTGAGACGAAATGCACATAGGTTTCTTTGTTTATAATAGCTTTAATCAGCAATACCAATATATGTATCTTGCAGTTTTTATTAAAGATACGCAAATGTGCCAATTTTCCTCAAACTTTTAAAAGTATAAAATGTTGGATAGATTGAAACAGCAAAAAAACTGGCCAGTTTCTCGATGCAGAGGCCAATTTCGTCTAGTTGGTTTGTTCCATAGTGTGAAGGCAAACACTTCCTTTGGTATATTATAAAGTTCAGTTTTTCAGGAAGTTAGCTTTGAAAAATTTTAATACATAAAAAATTGTAAAATTATAAAATAGTACGACTGTGGCTGGCATATGCAGTACCGCTAAACTTCAAGATTTAACCGTTCCATGTCCAATTAGGAAAGCTGACAGAATGTGTTTGATTTTTAATAAGATACCTCAAGTAAATTTTCATTCCTATTTCATAAACTGTACTCGAAATGTAAAACTTTTTTTTTCAGTCATCATAAACTTAACATCGCAGCATTTCAAGCAATCGATTATCTACCGAAACACATCGCAATCGTATTGACGAGGAGTTCTTCAAACACTGATCAGTTTTGTCTTGCTCATTTTGGCAAAAAAATAATAAAGCAGATGAAATGTCACGATATCGATTTTCTTGGGCTCGAACCGATAGGTGAAGGAATTAAGCGACACATTGTTTATTTGCAACACCTCACGTGGGCGATAATATCGAGCAAATTGGTGGATAACTCTTTGGAGTGGACTACTGCCATTTTTAAAGATAAGCGATTGGTTTTACAGCAAACGGATAAAGTGTTCAGTGAAGACCATCAGTTGGTAGCCTATGGTGGAAATGGCGAACTCAAAGTTTGTGGTATTGAGTTGGATACAAATCAGAATAAACTTGTGAGCTGTGCAATTTACGAGTATCAGATGTGATTATTTTTACTTACATTGAAATGATTTCTGTTGTAAATTGTGATGTAATATGGATATGAACAAAGGGTACAAAATTTATGATGTGAAATTGAAAAACTGCCGAATGTCCACGTTCACTGGATTGCAATTATAGAGCTTGCGTAAATTTAAGCTATGATTATGTGATGAAGTGTCAAAAAATACGGTTTTCTGCTGTAGAGCGGGTGTGAGAGGATTGCGCGATTCTCTAGAGTAAAATTTATGCACATCTTTTCTTTGAAACTCCCACAAGTTATAAATAAGACGATCCTTGCATACATCGAGACCGATTTTCGTCTTTTGAATGCTCGCGGGACATTCGAAAGTTTTCTCTGTATACTTTTATTTAACGTTCAATCGCTAGAGCTAAAACACTTGAAAGAAAAAGAAAATGGCTGCGAATCTCCTTAATCAGGGGAACCAGTCCAAATCCATTCGAACACCGCATGGTCCATTAAAATTTGCTTGAAATTGATGGATTTCCGCTTGATCCCAGCCGCCAAAGGGACGAAATCCTGAGAAGTCCGCGTGTCCGTCGTAATCGGCGTACCAAAGAGGCAGAATACGGAACTCGTTCCAGTCAAGACCGACTATTGCTTGCCAGTTACTATAGCTGGTGTAGATGCCGACGTCCATTGACATGTTCTAAATTAATTAATTAATCAAAGGAAACTGTCAGTATTACACTGCGACTAAGATATTACCCTTTCTAATAAATTTGCAATATTTACTTTAATAAGAATATTTTAAAAATCAGATTAGAAAAAAATTAATTCAAAAGAGCGTCCTCTATGATTTTGAAAATGTCCTTGTTAAAGTGAGAATAGTATGACAGGCATATTATCCACGCTCAACAGAATGGAATGCAAATGCGCAAGCTCGTTTTGCTTGCTAAAATGTTAGAAATATCTGCTACTTTTTTGCCTGTTCTCCTTCTCTTAAAAAGCATGCTGTACAAAGCAAGTTGCTAGTAAGGAAACAGGCCGATATCGCGGGCTGACAGAAAAAACATTCCGAAACATTCACAACAAGAATTTTGTTGCTCATTATCGTAGCCAGGTAAGGCTCCATTGAAATTACTTTTGTTATGAACTAATACTTGGTCTTGCTCACCTGCGCTTGATGCACCATATCTCTGATAAAGGCCTGGTTGCTTTGCATATTGCCAGACCATTGATATTTTTCTATGTCCAACCATATTCTTGTAATGCCCAAACGCTGAGCGGCCATTTCGTTGATCACCGATTTAACTTGCTGAGCTCCACTTGGGCAGCTAGTATCGACGCACGGGAATAGGTAGGCGTCAACGAACAGCAGGCCGGCTAGAGAGTGAAAAAAATTTCAGGTCCCATGCGCATAGCAAGTTGAAGAAATCAGATGAAGCGAGTAAAAGAAGAGAGTCTCATACAAAGATAATGTTGGGTGTTGATACGAAATGGACGATGATATGATAATAATTTGACAAATATCTGCATGAAAAAAGGACGTTCTAGAAATTAATTGTGTAATTGCTTGCGGCTTTATAAACATTTTCTACCAATGTGCGATCAGTATCCTAGAGATTTCAGTTTGATGCTGAATTTCGGGCAAACATATTGCCAATGCGAAAATTATTACAAAAAGTATGTGCGCATAAGAATTTTGTCTCACATTTTCCTCTTCACTGTCTGTTTCGTAAAAGTATTTATTGTTAAGAATTGAGTATTTATTTTGCATATGCTTATGCATTAATGATTATACTGAATTAAGACAGTTCTAAGCAGATACATACTAAGATGTTAAGAATGTATGGAAGTTGATGAATTCACTGCGCATTTATTTCTCAAACTTTACCTGCGTTTGCTGTTTTGATATTTTGCATTCCAACTTGATCAAAGTTTCCACTGCTAACATAAACGCGCGCGATGAAAGCCGAATAACCGTTGCGCTTTAAACAATGAATTTTATCCACTGTAAGTGATTGTACCGTGTCAAATCCGTTAATACCATCGGCAGCGCGTGTTAATCCGTGAAAAACTGCCACGAAATTCAAGCAGAAGAAGATGGCTCTGAAAGCGTCTGATTCCTTTCTGTCAGATATGTTTAATGGAGGGTAGTGGTTAATTATCGTCAAATTTTAATACAGAACGATATGCAGGTGAGATAAATTCCCCTTCTGCCATCTGAGACCCACAACCGGCTATCTACTAGGTACCGCAAGCAATAGGTTATTACTTTTAACCCATAAATTCATGAGCATAAATTTTCAAACCTCATTTTGAAAATTAGAATTTCTTCAGATGGCGCTAAAGTAGCTATCATACATGAGTTGTGTTACAGCAAAGCGCTGTCAAAACGACTGCGTTTGCGTCGACTTGCTAACCGTCGCAATAAACTGTTGAAGCAGCTGACTTTTCCCATGAAACGCCTCAATGTGTAAAGAATATTTCACGTGCATTCACAATGTGTCTGTTCAATGTGCATGCGACGTCAAACTTTTGAAAGATAGCAATGTACGCGTTTGCGGGAACATCTTTCAGGGTCAGACTGTGGCTTTCATTGTGATGCGCATGTGATTGAATTTTTTCGAAAAAATCACGACTGCGATGCAAAAGCTGATGTATTTGTTATATAAATTCATAACATGTTTCAAGAACAGCCGTTCAGATACTAACCTACAACGGAAAATCATCATCCATTTTATAGGAGGATCAATTTTTGTAACTCTCAATTCTTTCCAGTTGACCCTCCCAATTAATCGCCTTCCCACTCAATCTCTTTGGTGCAAGCTTTGTATCTGAATGGCTGTGCATTACTGAGCAGGAGAAATTGTGCTGAAGAACGACGAATAAAAATGGCTAAAATTACTTTAGACATATAATAAAACTCGAAAACAAACAACAGCAGCATGCAAATAATGTACAGAGTCAATACTATGCCTCATTTAATCATCATCAGCGCTTCTCTCATCTTCTTCGTCATCTGGAACATTGCCTGTACCAAAAAGTTCCTCATTGTACGTTTTCTCAGTGTCAGTTGAGGGAATATTTTCAGATGTTGTCTGTTGATTGTTCACAGCGTTCACCGATATTGTGGGCATTTTTAGGCACCAGCCTATGGAATTGGGACAGTCGTAGTAGAGACAGTAAAAGTTGTCAGGCATACAAAATTGTCCGTCTGGGCAACCCTCGATTCCGGGAATCTGATTCTTTTCATTCGACTCGTCCACGCGCGAGTAGCAGCGGCGACTGAGTATTCCCTCTGAAAAGCAGAACATTATAACTTTTTACACCGCTTATTAGTTATCAATTGTTAATTATTGCTAAAATATGGTAAACTGGTGAAAATAAGTTTTTGTGGCTATTTTTGTAGCATCTGCAGACTGAACCTTTGTACTTTGTTGGCGGAATTCGCTTTTTTAATTTCAAAACAGCGTTCTGTGAAATATAAATTTGTTTGTGGCTTGTGTTTGTCGATGGTTACAATAAAACATTCTGCAATTTAGATTGCCGACAGGGCAAACAAAACATTGTCTTCTTAGTTCTATCAACATCATTATTTTAATATCAAGGCTTGAACGCCTTGCAATGTGTTCAAAATACGCTTTGAACTCAGGCTGTTGTATCTCGTATCGAAAGCCGTTATCACAAACGTCTGCATGGCATAGCTCCAAAATTCAAAGAGCAAGAGCTTTAAAAATACGATAACCTTACCCATTTGACAATGATCTCCGATGAATCCGTCATTGCACTTGCATTTCTTTTCCTCTCTCCGCGAAGACGAATTGAAGAACTTTTGGCAAATACCATGTCCACTACAGTTTCTTGGTCCACAATGATCGGGAACTCGCGAAGTCGGTCTGGCCCAAACTAAAATAAAAATATATAAGACAAGATAGCTGATCACTGGCAGTAGTCGGCATGAGTCAAATTTTTTGGTTGCCTTCACAAAAAGAGTCCCTCGTAATTTGGCTCTAGAAGTGAATTTGTTATTTGGTCCTCAGTTAATGAACGGTGAGTACCTGGCGAAAGGAGAGTAATGCAGAAATATGCAACTGCTAATCCCACAAACAGCATTTCTTGACTTCAACTGCCTTTAAGTTCAGTCGACAGAAATAATATTTTCTTGAAAGTCAATGGTTGGTTTCGGAATTAGCCTCTTCCCAGCAGCCTGGATTCTCAATGGTGACGGACGAAACACTCGACTTTTATACATTTTAAATTTACAATGTATTGTGCAAGATTGTTCGTACTGCGCAATAGTGGTGACACAACACAGGTATTGTTATGACACTGTGGCGCAACAATTTGACACATCTTCCTTTGTCTTGTATGAGTCAACTGTTGCGCGACACAACTTGAGATAAGAGAGAGAGAGTCACTGATTTGTTTGACCATGTCGTACTTTGACTCCTGCTGCTTGACGCATGCTAAGCGAAATCTGGGCGTGGTGAGACACAAAATGCAACTCTTATTGCTTCACAGAATCAACTAAGCAGTCTTATGGTAAATCAGGAGGGCGTTGCGTTTGTATATATTGAAAGGCCGAGAAGCAGTTGGAATAAGGATGGTAGCAGCAGCAAATCATAAATAAAACTGGAAGAAGGAAAACGGATGAGGCAAAAGTTTTAAGCTTGCAAATGACCGCTCCTTCGACACGAGTTCATAAGGGCTCATACATGATTTTACTATCCAAATAGAAATCCAAGGAGTTCAATTTGGCGCCTAAAATGATGCATATGTAAATGTGAATTTAGTACAATTCAATTGCGATTCACGTTCTCTGTTTGTGGACCAAATAGCTGATAAGAAGAAGGGCAATTTATACTTTGTCAAGCAACTGGAATGAAGCACGTTCATTAAGAAGAGGCAACTTATTTCGTTTTTGAATTTTTATCGTGAACAACGGTATGTAACGAAGAAATGCTTCTGCTCAAGAGTGGCAACAATTCGGAGAGCTGAAATGTCAGGTTGTTGGGGCGATCAGTCGGCTGAGCAGTTATCTCATTCTTTTCCTTATTGTTCTGCCTTACAAGTTTGACAGGCGCAATCTGTTGAAATTCTACAGTTTCCATTCGAATAAGGATCTATGCACTCTAAAGAAGACGTTTTGCAAGTCGGTTTAAAATAAAATGATTCTTGTGATTTAGAGAGCGTCTTATTTAAAACGAAAAGTGTCTTATTGCAGTGAAAATGATGCAAATAAAATCTTACTCATGTATTCTGACCATTAACGGTATTGTCCTAGCAGTCTGCTTAGGCCTCTGTGGGAAAGAACTGTTTGCTTGTTCTTCCCATATCGTGATCATTCAAAAATAATGGAAATTTATGGCTTTTTTTAAGGAACGCCTGAATTCTGGAATGCCAAACCCATGGCGCTGGACAGTCCGTGATTATCAGCATCGGAAGCATGCAAAATAATTCAAGTGGACAAATATTCGCTTGGTTGCGACTACAAAGAAGATTATTTCACAATATATGTTTGACTGTTGTGTGCGTACAGCTAATGTAAAAAGCCGCAAAGTGAGTTTTTGTAACAATAAGTGACATGGCAGTTAAAGCAAAGTCAGTGCCTAAGGAATTTTTTCTTTGGGGGCGTACACAACAAATTTGTGTACGTACCGTGCTGTGTAATACCCATCTCCACTTATTAGCTAATGTTGCGTAATAGAGCTAGTTTCCCTAACAAATAGATACACGAAGTTTACTGTCAGCTACCGTGAGTTCACTTTTGTAAACAAATAAGGCGAAGAGGTTAAGCGGTAGTCAGCGACGAGCAATAGCTGTCAACGATTGCGTACGCCGCTGCCAGCATTAGTCGTTGGTACAATGTTGCGGCATGCAGCGTGCGACATGTAATCAAAGTTTTGGTCAAAATTCACAGGCAGGCGGCGTGCAATCTTGCAATGCTTGCGGTGTGCGGCCTGCGATCGAATCAAGCCGATTGCTCGCCAATGACGTTTTGACCAAAATTTTGGTTAGCTGTCGCGCGCCGTAGCAATTAACGACCTCTTCAAATTAACTGCGAATATCGGGTCTGCTATATCCTTGCATACAATAAGTGGAAAGTAGCGCGACTAGTTTTTAAACAATTGCAGTATTATGTAACATCTGTGGGGACGCATGGCTGTGTTGCTGATAAGAGCGTTGCGCAGTTAGCCCATTGTCGCGTGTTCGATAGGTGTCGCGACGGATGACGTCTCTACACAAATGTTCAAGGTGACGCCATAGGCTTTAGCTCTATATATTGGCCTACTTACCCACTTGCAAACTAAGTGTTTCTCTCTTTAGCGATTCAACTCTGTCTGCTGTCAATTACAAGCTTGCTTCTTTTCACCGGTGGTCTGACTGGAATAGAAGAAAACTTTGCTTCAAAGCATCGCTGTATGCCAAAGCGGTGACTTATCTTACATCATGCAGACAATACTGGCGTTTCTACTACTTCTGAGTGAGTTGCTATAACTTTCGTTAGCGGTGCTAAATTTGGCTCACTTTTAAATTGTCGAGCAAAATCGGAATGCACCTTTCGTCCCCTTTACCTTGTAAATTATTAAGTTTTATTTTAGTCTAGAAACACTATGAGCATTTATTTTGGTCTGATTCAAGCAACCGGTAGATCTGAGTTTAGAAATAAGCATCATTCATGGATTGTGTATAGATGATGTAAAGGTGAATGAAATAGTTTCCTTGATAATTGCTAGCATTGTAGAAGGCCATAACTTATAAATCCTATAGTTCGAGCGCAAGCACCGCATTTTCGTGTAGGATCTTGCCGTGAAAAATGCCTTGGTAACGTTGTGCATCCTTCTCTATTAGTTGAGTTACAGGATGGGATCTTTTTCTGTCAACGTAACTCCTCGTCACCCAAAGCCTTACCATCATTACATGCTTTCGCAATGTCTCACACGTTTAGAGCCAGCATTCGCTGTGTTAGCAAGGTATTTGATTATTTTCAGCCTGCGTCTTTGCACGACCTCAACACTCCCCTCCGATAAAGACCTGCGATGTCCCCAATCCGTGCAACGAACCCTATGGACGCTGCAAGTTCATCGAGGGAGCGCCCAGATGCATCTGCGATAATGGATACTTTGGCGCAACATGCCATATCGGTACATTTTGGAGCTTCCAAAGAATATTGTAAAAATTACAGTTAGAATTACGAGTCACTGTTCTTATTTTTTAGTCACCATAACTAGTCTGTCTCCTTTTTGACAAGAAGCTGTTGTTTATTATGACCATTGGAAGGGGGGAGAGGGCTGAAATCATTTTAGGCATATTGATTAACCAGAGTGAGATAAGTAATTAATGCGGTAAAACAATATTTTCAAGTTGCATGTATTCTTAAGTTGCACCGTATTTGCTCGCTTAATTTGAAATTGATTCAGTTCGGCCACTGTCAAACTTCTTTCTAATTCGATACACTACGAGAACAATTAATAATCGTGCTAACATTCTTACTGAGTTAAGACTCTTACTTATATACGAATTTAACAACTAATTTCATTCTAAACCTGTTCACTTTAGCCCCTATCAAAATCAAGCGCTGTGTTTTATGGAGGTGCTCCATGCCCACTTGGACAATTCTGCATGCCTGATAACATTCTATGCTACAACACTGATTGCCCTGAGTCTAAGGGCAACTGCCTTCCAAAACAGAAATGGTCGATCGTCCCTTCATAGAAGCAAGAGCAAAGGATCGGTTTGGTTGCGTCGCAGCATGATAGTGCGGAAAATGAATGATTGAATGTGCCTCTGTATGTCTAAGATCATATGGAAAGTAATGACAAAAATTTGTTTACTATTTTGAATTATGAGATATTTCATTTAATTGTTCATAACTTTCTAGATTGTAGCAAAATCCTCTAAAAAGAACATCTATTTAAATTGCATCTTGGCCGGCTTTATCCCGTTTTGCAGAGGTGCCAAACAGCCACTCGTTTTAATATTTTGCTTTTTCTGACAGAAAATCCAATTCAAAAGCTTTCGAAACAAGAGTTTTTGTTTGCACATTATCGTGTCCAGATAAGTCTTTCCTGTCATTACTTTCTGGTACAGTCTCATATCTGTGTGGGTGGGAAAAAGTGTTTGTATAATTTGCAATAATGAATGAACTGTATTTACACATGCCATTGAAATGTCTTGCGAAATGTTTGAGCTTGACATTATTCATCCATAATTTGTACATATATGATAGCAATAAAAATAAGACAGTTTTTTCAAACGTTGTTTTACAAACACAGCGTTACGCATTGAATGGGAGATAAACATGGACTATTCTCTTTGTTTAAGTAACTTAGGCGTCCTGCATCTGCTTGCAAAATTTTCAGAGTTCAGTTTATCTGATTGAACATTAGTTAAGTTAATGTAATCAAACGTCAGGTCCACTGAGAGAATTAACTAAAAATGTATCGTGCTCACGTGGAAGGTGCTTAACCCAATTGCAGATGGTCATTTTGTTGGGTACTCTTCATTTATTACATTCAACATATCGAGGTAGATATCAGCGTGAAACTTCCTTGATTTTCAAAGACAACTAATGATCGCCCGCTCCACTGAATCTTCCAACTGATTTTGCAATTACTTCTTATAAATTTTAATCATTTCCACTCAGACAAACTGGAAACGCGAAATTTTGTAGAGAGAGGTGGGGAACATGATCTGCTACTTTTATATCCAAAACAGTTCTCTTCCTCTACCGTATTTTGCATGAGTGGTGTCAGTGAAAAGACTTGAAAAGACTATCATACATCCTATCTTCATGAAAACACTGGGATTCGATTATCTTAATAGCGTCAACTAGCGTTAATTATATACACAGTGAATCCGTTTAAGAAGTGCACATCGATCAGGCAAGAAAATTTTGTGCACTTAGCCGGGTTGTGCACTTATTCGAGTTAGGACCATGTACAAAGCATAAATCGTAATAAGTGCGAGGCATGGAAAAGCATCGAAAATCTGTGCGCTTATTTTGGTTTCACTGTACATCGGAAATGAAGAATTGTAGCTATTTGTATTTAAAGGTAGTTTTAATGTCACCCATTCACTGAAAGGCACATCATTAAGCGAATTAAATGAGAGATTTCGCTCAGCACCAATCTGGCGTTGGGTTGACTAACAACTGCTGCCAGTGAGAAAAAAGTTGTTTGAGTGCAATTTAGCTCCTCTTATTACGCAGACCAAAATTTATCTGCTGATCAGAATAGAATCGCCTGTAATAGAGTCATGCTTTATACACAACTTGCTGCAAAGTGATCCAATAGTATTCATTCTGTAATCGACATGCAGTCATCTGAATGGTTTAAGTTGTCGGGACATACGCAGCTGACTCCACCGCCAGTCTTCGGCAAACACAAATATGGACAACCGCCATTGTTGACTACGCATTCCGTTTCTACTGAAACTGATCATCAATGTACATCGATTAGATTCGTGAAGTCAAACCTGGCATGCAATCCTCTATCATACTGCTACCATACTGCATTAATCCTTCGTTTTGGCTTTCATATGTTGTAAAATCGTCGCCAAAGATGGAGACAGAGTACACTCTTTTCTCACTATAAGCGACGGTCAAATTATTGCATCAAAGTTTTAACGAGAAAAAGTACTTCAAGAGAGTTGTCCAGTAGAATCGCTCTTCGTTGAGTGCCGTCAAATACCAAATGTTATCTTGCTGGATATTTTTGTAGACGAGCCGACGATTTTGTTGATCAAGTCCAATACATGAGAGTTCTCGTTTACCGTCATCCACCCAACAGAGTTCCTGTCTTTGGTGGAGAATGACAAGTCCAGTTGGATCGCTAACATTTGCATTTACAAATTGGTGTTTATTTGATCCATCCAGGTTTACTCGCCAGATAGAGCCCAGTGAACAGCGGAATAAATGTCTAAAATGAGTTGAGGGTGTTTATTCGGCTCAGTACTGATTTTCAGACCTGTTCTTTAAGTCAAGAGCCAACCGTTGAGAACCCGTCGAAGAGTGTTGTGGTTTAACAAGAATTTGCGTGTAATTTTTATTGAGGTTGACCACTCCAATCACGCCGTTCATAGTGCTGTAGTATAAATTCCTTGATGACCAATCAAGTGCAATACCGTGAACTTTTTCTCCAGATATTTTAAACACCAGCTTGTGATCTGTACCACTAAACAAAGCAGTCCATATTTCACTTCCTAGAAAAAAGATATGAAGATACGAGATATAATTTCTTGCAGCTCTAATCGCGAGTGGTCAGGAACGGTCATTTGGCGCAATCTGCTTAAAATCAATCATCTGATGTATAGGATGCGAGAGTCTACTTCTGGTGTTTCATCTTGGATATTAGAATCTGTATGAGCGCACTACACTGAAGGAAATCTACGTAGTCGGGTTATTCTCATCTTTAACCAAACTAACGTTCGAGAGACGTCAAAACTACATTGCAATGGAATTCAGCTTACCATTTTTTTCAAAATCATATGCACTCCAAACAATGCTCTCTTGCTTGCAGTCGAAAGTAACGTCCCATATGGAGCGGCTTTTGATTGAGAGAATCTCCTCTATGGGCATTAAAGGCGACAAACTTTTCTTTAAAATCTTATTGCCTCGGGCAATAAGAAGTGCTGTTGGACGATCATGAACGGCTGCAACGATATTATCAACCAGAATTACATTGAAGACTACTTGAAAAACGGTTAACAAAATGTTATTCTCGTCACCATTTCTCGCTCTTGATGGTGTTCTATGTTCCGAAATAATCAAAGAGTGGGTCAAGAAAGTCTCTTCAAAATTCACTAATAGGCAAATAAAGCTACAACTTGGTGACCCATCTAATGCGGATAAAAGGAATAATGAGAGCTTTCGTGCGCAGTCACATAATAAACTCTGTTGAAATTACAGAATAATAAATCGTTCTAGTACAAAACTATGTATTATAACATAAATCAGAACTACTATCACTTATCACTTGCAGCTATTTGCAACTATTGTAATGTTTATATTTCCGAACAGATCTCAAGTTTCCCTGAAGGCTTCAAAACCGCATCTATTAATGCATCACTCAATTTTACGCTCCTTTTAACTTGTGAGATCTGCAGAATTTCTTTTATGTTGGTCAAATATTCACCTCAACGGACACGGACGGAAATGAAAAGGAAGCTTATATGCATAATTAGCTTTGATTAACTTGAAGTGGTTTCCACAGTAACTCTTTTGCGTCAGTTACTTATCATAATCCCTAACATTGTCTGTCAACGTTTGTAAGGGATGCAGTTGACGTCTCGTTGAAATGCTTACTCTGTTGTTGCTGATTTACGGTTGTTGTCAAAAGAGGAATGGTAGCGCTATTCATCGAGGTGAAGGTTTTGGATACCTAAATAGAAGTTAAAATGAGAATGAGGGAGACAATAAAAGCACTTTTCTACTCACCAAGGAATTGTAACCGTCCATCTGGACCAATGTAAATGTCTCATTGAAACTCTCCTTCTGTGTCCGCACGGCTCTGTTCTTCTTAGTAATGATGAAAACAGCGAAGGAAATCGCAGCAAGTGTGAAAAATAAGGCAGCGCAGAAGAAAGTTATTTTCTTCCGATACTTCTTAGTGATACAGTACGGTTTCCTTTTCTCCATAGCTATGTTACTGTCGTTCTTATCACTTATCGGCGGTTGCGGGAGCAGTTTACCTTTACTCTGTCTGAAAATAGTGACGATGTTCGGAATGCTACATGAATTAGCCTGTACAGTGGAACCCGTTTAAGTGCACAACTCGATCAAGTGCACACACTCGCCATGCCCCGAATTTTCGCACTTACCGTATATCCTCTAATAAACTTCCAGAACGCCTATTTTTTCAATCGAGGCTTGAGGGGGCGTCTATCTGAGGGTGGGTGTTTAAAAGAGGATATACGGTATATTTTGTACGTAATCTGATTAGGATAAGTGCAAAACCCGGATAAATGTACAAATTTTTCTTACCGATTCGTTTGCACTTATCCAGGTTACACTGTATTATGTGTCCAAGTGTCTCTCTGAACGGTTAGCGGCGTTTTCATATTTTTGCAGGATTGAATTTCAATCGTAATGAGTCAACGAGCACGTTTGAAGAATGGTTTAATCGATCTCATTTACATGAACAAAACAACTTACGAAATTTAAATCAATGGAAACAGTGGGGACACCTTCAGTAAAGTGGTGTTATATTTATTACTTGCTGTGTTGTCGTTATTGACAGTATGGGTTCTGGAACTATAGTATAGCAAAGAAAAGTAGGATTCTCTAGACTTTTGCAAAATCTTACATTTCTGGTGTAGCAAAGTTTTCGTATGTTGTAGAAGCAAAATTAGCCAATATGTTTGTCTGATCCTAAAAAAATGAAACCTTAACATCTGCAAGATGGATAGCTAACAAATACTGCTGTACTCATTTATGGTGAAGCAAGCATTACTTAAAAAGTTTCATTATAACCAGTTCAGTTCTTATTCAGGTTTTTGTAAATCCAGCATGAAAAAGCGATTGTTTAGGCTTGAATAAAAGACAGTTAATAGTAATATGAGCAAAAAAACAGTCAAGTGAACATCCTTTAAAACAGTCAGTGGACAGAAAAATTCCCGCAGCTTTTGCAGTAAAATTTCAGAATTCCATAAAAAGTTACACTCATTTCTTAAAAAGTTTATTTTGATTCGGGATTTTAACTACATCATGTGTTGTCATTTAAATTAAGCTACACGAAAACCTCTAAGCAGGCAGTTTTGCTTTGGTCGTTTTTATATAAGCCATCTGCAGGATCGTTAATAACTAAAAGAACAGATACCGTAAATCCTCTAGTAAACGCCCACCCTCCAATAATCGCCCCCTTCAAAGTGATTAAAACATCAAACGCCTTTACAGTGTTTTTCAATATTAAACTCCCAAGTCAAATACGACTACAGATAACGCTCAATCTTAAAATTTATGAGTAATCTTGTAAGTTGAAGTGACGATTGAAACAAAGAAATGCCCCCTCTCCAACGAGTGCCTCATTCAAACATCGATTGAAATAATAGTCGCCCACCCTCCAATAAACGCTCACCCTCTAATAGACGCCCCCCTCACGCCTTGATTAAAAAAATAGACGCCCAAGGCGTTTATTAGAGGATTTACGGTATTCGTGTTACGTAAAATGGTTGAAAACTGCTGACTACAAAATGTCAAACTTATCGAGCGTTGTTCTTAACGTGACTTTCCCTAGCGTAGCATATCAATGTTATTATAATTTTACCTTAAGAGGAAATGGGAATAACTAAGATTGTCACACCTTTACTGATGTGAAATTTAATACCTTTACCGTTGATGCTTCGCCGTTTGGCGTATTTCTGTGTGGGCCTTCCAAGGTGTCAGCAACTTTGAAGCGAGATGCCAGCTAAAAAGTCTGTGGCATAGCACATTTTTGAACTCAAAATTGCGGTTCAATAAAGTTTAACATATGCTTTGATATAATTAAATATTCGTTTATCCGAGAACTGCAAGGAAAATTTTTTGATTCAATGAACTATGCTTGTCACCTATCATATTTAAACCATTGCCATACCGCATTTTTTCGATCTGAATACCCCTTATAGACGAATCATGGGATCTGTTCCATGAAGCTATTGCGTAATGAATGTTCGGAAATGAATCAATATTTTCTCCTAAGTATCATTGTCGCATTATGATGGTGATGCCACGATGACAACGCTTCATTTCGACTCAATTTCTCAATTTTTACCATTCGTTAGTTTTATGAAACAGGACCTAGAATTTTTCTCAAATTATTTGAGCAAAAATTACATAGACTTCCCAAATGAGCTTGTAACTATAAGTACAGTTTGCACTTTGAGAAAGTGTAGATGGTCTGCTTTTTGATGTAAGCATTAATAACTGCGGTTAATTTATTAATTCTTGTTTGGAATTTGTTCAATTCAAATGGTGCTGTGCTAATATTATGCGTTCTAAAAGACTTTGCATTTGGCTGCGAACTGTACCGAGCATGTGCACGAAGCAGCAAATTGCTCTCATGCACATCAGGCTGCGAAAAACAAAACTTGTATTTTTTAACTGAAGGCCCAGAGTAGAGTAAAGGAGTGAAAACAGACAAGAATAGGAAAAAACGCTTAAGGTTTTAATAAAACATTAACGTACAGGCGAGCAAGCTCTTCTAAGTTGCTCCATTATATGTCTTTTGCATTCTTTCAACGGAGGTCGCAATTTTGGTTCAAGATTCCAAAGCACTTTCATGAACTGGTATCTGCATTGAAACGTACTTTCATGTTAATTAATAATGCAACACATAAACAGTGCTTCCCCTTGTATACTAAATGCAAAACTCTCTTATACATTTTTGCAAGCACATACAAATGTTATTAGGAAACTATAAATGCTTCTTTTATCTGATAGGCTTTCTGATCCAGCAACAATTTTCACTATGACATTATGAATAAAAACTTTGTACTGTAATGACTTACATTTCGAATGGAGCAAACGGTGGCCTTTTCATGATTCTACCTTCAAAAACAACAAAGTTTATAACTTTGTTCATGGTATCGTGCTTCTCATACGGCGTTTCTCCTAAAGTGAAAAGTTCCCAGAGCACAATGCCGAAAGTATAGAGATCCGATTCGATTGGTACACTCTTGTCAAAAAGAGCTTCTGGAGCAGCCCATTTGAATGGCAAAGCGGAATTCTGACATTTCTGGTACGATCCGCTGATTGTGCGTCTCGACAAACCAAAGTCGCCAATTTTCACTACGTAATCAAATGTGAGAAGAATGTTTCGAAGCGCCAGATCTCGATGCATCACCTGTTCATACGAAAATTACAGCCCATAACTTTTGGCCTTCATCAATGTGCAAACAGAAAAGTTCCGAAATAAGTGTAGCACGTGTCTTCAAAACGGGTGCAAAAAAGATATAAACTTAATGCTAGGAAAAAAGGGCATCCTGCTATGTTTAAAAGTTTCTTGGAGCAACGAGCAAATGGAAATGCTTTTAATTGAAAGCAAATATAGCTTCAATAATTCTAAAACATGTTCTGAAGTATTAGACGGATTTATTTGATCCCAACTCTTATTCGCGCTCTCTTGCAAAATCACCTCAAATATAACTCATCTAGTTCTTCTATCAGTTATAATTTGGCAACTGCAACATCGATCATTGTACTATCGCTTAGCGGAAAAAAGCTGTGAAGCGAGCATGGTCGCAATAAATGACGAATCTCTTTACTATTCTATTGCAAGAAGAAGCAGATATCGCCGTTAAATTAAAGAAGGAATTGAACTATAAAGCGGATACCTCGAAGATCAGCTGCATCAATACAAATGCATTGCTGATGGCTTCTGTCTAATGATCTAATGGTTTTCCTTGCTCGTTCACTGAATTGTAGCACATAAAGAACTGCTCGATCAATTTTTGAGGTTATTTTGCAAGAAAAAGTTCTCTTCTTTCAAGAAATTTCAGTTTGCTGATCGTTATAAAGTTCATAAAAATCCAAGTTTTTAGTTCACAAAGCACTCTTTAGGAGCTGAATGTGGAGAGTGAAAAGGATAACGGGGGTCTCGCTAAACTGTTAGCACCACCAAACAGTTAGCGATTTGGTACGTTACCTCTTTGCTGTGTACAAATTCCATTCCATTTGCAATTTGATATGCAAAGCAAAGCAAATCGCTTGTTGTCAAAATCTTCGCAAGTCTCCTTTGCTCATACAGAGCCGCCCAATAATCTGCTGTCTGAGCCTAAATTAGTGCCCACATATAATTTGATGAAAATGTTTTTGATGGTAGACGAAACGACAGATTATTTTGAAAACGTTCGAAACGAATTTTTAAAGAAACTCTTTCCGAGGCAGTGTTTTCTCGAAGTTTGGTAAAATAGAATCGCGAACATAAGGCAAGAGTTTGAAAAAAATACGTGACCGAATATCAAAATTTTGTTAAAAAATATGCAGGAGTCATTTTTAAGGATCATTGTAACCTCATCCCGCTATTTTAAGTGATTGCATTGCATGCCAACAACTGCGGTTTGACCAACTTGAACTTGCCATTTAGCAAAAACGGACCACAAATGTAAATCAAGCACACTTTCGTTGTCAATCATATATGAGTGCACAGAAAGTGATTACCTTATGAAGTAATCTTACGTTACTTTGATAAAGCAAATTAATATTGATCTTCTTTGTGTAAACTCTAATTTGAGAAGAAATATGAGTTTAAACGAGCTGATGGTCACTGCGTATGAAACAAATGAATAAAATGAACCATTTGGTGTACGATTATATCTTATTGCGTGTTTGCAATACCAGATATGAAGCGCGGCATGTGCGCAAAAGTTGGTCACGCGATCAAATATATATATTTTAAGTTTTTGCAACATTTTAAATTATAAATTTTTCAAATATTGATTTTATTTAAATAAAAGCACTTAATTAATTTATATCTTTCTTTGCAATTATGTGATTTACAATCACTAACACCTGCCTTAATTTTACTTATCTTCAAATAAGAGCATACCTGGTAGACTGTTGGTCTTTGATTCCACGAAAATTGTTCAATTTCGTCTATAAAATAGTCCTTTTTTGAACTTAAGAATTTGTCTAAGCTACCAAACGAGCAATATTCAGAGATCAAGCACGGCAGGCCGCCATTTTGCGTTGATCCAATTAATTTCAAAACATTTTCGTGATATCCAATCCTTGACATGATTCGTATTTCTTCGGAGATGGCTTCTCGCAACGGTTCTAATGTTTGTGAATAAGCTTCTTGCAGTTGTTGTGATATCTGTGGGTGGGTTTCTTGCAGCTGTTGTAACATTTGTGGATTGATTTCTTTCATTGGGTCTTGCAGTTTGAGCATTTTGACTGCCACAAGCACGTACTGCTCGGATCTATGATCAGTTTTTAACCGTCCACTGTATACAGATCCAAAGTTGCCACTCCCAAGCAACTAATAAAGTATAGTTCGAATGAAAAAAAATCACGAAGCACTATTGAAACGCGTTCAATGAACAAGAGAGAAAAATGGTACGTGCATTGTATAAGGGACATGAATTCTTGAAATTTTTGTGTATAAAAATGGAAAGTGAATAAAAAAATAAGGGGCGTGTATTGGGAAGAGTATCTTTGAAATGAATAAAATGTCATAAGCAAAGGATTTTCACCAACCTTATCGAATTTCAAATGATTTGGATCGATTTCGCGAACAAAATATGTCGATCGTCTGTCGGTTCCCATTGTCCTAAGAGTCATCTCCCGTTCTCTGTTCATTGCGGTTGGCACTATGACGGACGGATTTAATAGTGAACATAGGTCGGAACATAATTCAACGCGCCGCATTCCGCTGGGCATGCGGCGTGGGATAATATACTTTCGGTAGCGGCGCCGCAAAAGCTTGAGATTTGCCTCAGCGGCGTTCTGCGAAAGCATATGGCGGCCTTCAGCGCCACTGGAAGCTGCTTGAGGCCCATATGTTAAAATAATACCGGAAAGTTGGTAAAAGGAATCGTTTCGATGCCAAGCAAAATAAAGTATACAACGTTGCATAGCATTAGACATATTTGTGCACGTGAATCACCAATGGTTTTTTTTGGAAATGAGTCATCGATAAAGTCAGTTATTAATAGTGGCATATGCGGACGGATTGGTTGAAATAAAATAGTTGTACTAAGCAATTTCAACTAACGGTGTGAGTACATGTGCCAATGGCTTATTTTGATAATTATCAGCTGCATTTTGCTTTACTTAAGTATACTTCCCTGACTTTTACTTTGCTGGCTATAACTTTTTCTTGAGACACCATGCTGGGGCCTATTTCATAAAACTATTGCAATTGCAACTGCAATTCCGCAACTGCAGCAGTTGCAAAAGGAATTCTGCAATTTTCTGTTTCATAAAGCTTTTCGCAACTCTGGCACTGCAATTCCGCAATCCAGCAATTCCGCAACAATCTTAAAAGCGCATTTAAATATGAAGCGTGGTTCTCAAGCCGGACATCATGATACCGTAATTTTATTTGGATGGCGGTATTCTTTTGAATTCAAGATTCGGACTAACCACTGTCACGATAAGCCATTAAATCGTTACAATTAAGAAAAAATTCACAAAATTCACATAATTTCATTCATCGTTATGCTCTCTTTCTATGCTAGCCTTAGTACTCTGCTTTATTCTTCATTAATTTTACATTAATTTTGTCTTTTCGAGAGAATTGCAGAATTGCAACTTTTTTTCGCACCAAGATTTGTGATGCGAGAATTTTTTCGCAACTGTTGCCGAATTGCGGAATAGTGCCACTTTTTTGAAATTGCGGTCCCGCAATTTTGCAATTCTGCGACTGCAACTGTTGCAAACGCAACTCGGCAATTCTGCAATGCAACAGTTTTATGAAACAGAAAGTTGCGGAATTGCGTGATGACGACGCAAATTGCGGCGCAATTCTGCAATTCTGCAATTGCAAAAGTTTTATGAAATAGGCCCCTGAGTACTGCAACGGAAGAGCAACTTTATACCGCTTATAAAGAGGAAGAGCAATAGCCACTCTTACAGTACGATCGGCTCGTGCTCGGCATCGCAAGCACAACTTTGGAAGTGTATTTTTTCAATACGGGAAAGTCTATGATCTAACTTCGAGATTCGTAACAAACTTGTACGCTAAAAACACATAAACTGATAAGAAATTTGCATTAAATAATAAGAGCGATTCAACAAGTGGTCATAAAAATCAATTTTAGCCACTCGAAAAGTCGGGTTAGAGCAAAATTTCAGGCGTCCGAGGCTAAAATTAAGAGTCAGCACTTAATTTGATTTGAGTTTCTGACTATATTTCTTTGTTTCTCTACATTAATATTTCACTTTGGCCGAATATTTGATCCGCATAAACTAATTAATAAAAGAGAAACAGAGTATTTGCTTCGCTAAAACGAATACTTGACAGCGACTATGGTGACAGACCGATTAGAAAGAAATTATGGTTTTGCTAATATCTGACCTTTTCAATTAATACCGAACCTATTCCTTTTCATGTTTCATCCTGAAAAGGTAATTATGTCCAATTTTTCAATTCATTTTACCTCCAGTATCATTATATTATTATTCAAGAATCACGATTTTTAACTGTATTTCCAAGTGATACATTTTTTATTTTTTAAAGATCATTTAATTACTACGAACAGTAGAAAATATAGATACGCCGATGATCAACGAAATGGATCTTCTTAGCCGATCATGAACTTTAAATTCTGTAATTGCATCTAAGCCTAGCTAATTTTCTTCCGCAATTTGTTTAACAAACGATACAAAGAGGCGTACAATAACAAAAGCTAAACACAGAAAAGAGAGAACTGAAGCAAATCAAAAGGAAAGATATACTACCCGCTCACTAATAAATTTAACATATAAATACATTGGTTCTTCCACGAATATTACATGCTCGAACGACGCTATGTTGATGGCAATCTCTGCTTGGTCATGTTCTGCTTTCTCATCATATTTTTGTGTTTCCTGGTATTTGATTTGCCTGCAAAAGCGTGAGCAGTTCATTCTGCATACTGATGCCATATTTTTAAATTTATTGTACTCATAAGCGCGTAATCTGCATTTATTACTCCTTTATTTGGCTGTTTTTAGTAATGGATACAGTTGCAATATGACTGAATGACGTTAGCTTTGCAGACATCCAGGCAGTCATTCAATGATGCGTCATCTAAGCATTTTCAGCACTATTTTACGCTGAGTAAAGTTGATAAATGGGACCAATGATTAAATTTGAGTTGACTATGTCACAAAAATTTAATAATGAAAGGTTGAACCCTCTGCTTCTTACTAATGCAACGATGAAAACGTTATGCGCCCTATAAAACGCCTTTACATTCGACTGTTTGATATCTGGTTCCATGTTATTCGTAACTGACGTTAATTTCACTATCTTGTGGACCTTTACGTTTTAAGATAAGCGATTTTTAGGCTAGAGCCATTATATAGTATAGAAGACAAGCAGATGAATGTCTATATTAAACACATGAAACAGTCCAAATATTAAATTGAAAACTCGCGTGTCAACTCGATAGGATAAAATTATGAAAAAATTAAAAAGGTAAGCAAAGTTAAAGTAAACTTTAAGAGATGGAAAATTCCGCATTAAAAATGGTTTTTTGATAGCAAAGTTATTTGCGATCGAACGTGTTTCACAAGAAAAACGCAGAACTTATATGCGAACTCTGTCGCCGAGTTTTTGCGACAGAGTCGTAATATAGAGTAATAGTGGTTCAGTGGGTTTATTTCCTTGCGTCTTGCGTAAGAAAGAGGGGTGCTACAGTCTTTCTTTTATTCAACGACACAAGAATATAGTTATAGGCCGGTGGCCACAAGGGTGAGACACGCGATACTAATTCGGACTATTGTAGTCCTTCTTATTAGATATCGTCGACCAGGCAAGTCGTCCTTTCGACCAACCTGCGTCGCGGTTCTTTTCGCGTCTGAGGTGTGCCTTCACCTCGCCAATCCGTTAACTTATCGAGGCGCACTCGTCCTACGTTGGTGTAATACAAAGAGGCGCTAACTAGCTCAGCGCGCAAGAGTCTCCAATAAATCAGACCGCCCAAGATACGAATGAGAAGTAATTAGCTTAGCATGTGGGCCATATAGCAGCACGTCATTGTTAAGTCGTCCGACCCTGCGCCTCAGGGTCTTGGCAATTCATCAACAGACCGCGCGCAAATACCACCAATTTGTCCGTCCACTCAAAGTATGGCCAGTTAGTGAGAAGCGGAGGGCACAGGTAAGCAATCTCATTACTACAAAGGGGGTGCCGACACAGAGGTATAAGCAAGCAGATGTAGCACATAGTGAACGGCCAAGTAGTCGGCATCGTTCTCAAAGCACGCAAGCGCTGATAGTAGGGCGGAAGCAGCAGAAATAGCACCTAGACAGGAAGGTGGTTACCCCCACATAAAGCTAGCAGGTCACGCCTAATCCTTTACATTCTCGATGTTAGTGCACTTCGAAATCGCTTGAATTAAATATCGCGAGTCTGACAAACTTCGCGACAAACTCAATTGCTTATACCGTATTTACGGAAATAGTAGCGCAGTGCTACTATTGTTTCGATCCCCTCTACCCTGTGCTACTATTTAAGCGTGTGCTACTAATTCCGTAAATATGGTAAATTTCATCATGTGTTGCTAAATACGCACAAATCAAGATCATATATCATATCCATAAATATCAATGCGTGTATGAGAAGCTAGGAATCTCGATGATTGATGCCTTCTGCACCTAATTAACAAAAGCCGTAGTGTTTTGGAACGAGTCAAAATTCAAGTCTCATCGTCCAAATGATCCTTTAAACAGCTCGCTAGTGCAAAATGATGTGTCTTCAAGCTGCGGTTTTACAAATTTAATTTTTCACGATAATTACGGCGCATGGCTTCTCATTTCTGCCGGGCTGAAACAGCAATTTATGGGCATGCCTCTAGCACCAGGTCATGCAGACGTGTCGCGACATTTTATGAAATAAAACATAGCGCTATATGTATCGGTTTCAAAGCGAGATTTAATAATGAACGATTCGAAAATTCAAACAATGAATATAAAAATAGGGCAGTAGTACGACCAAACTCAAAAATATAATTCAGAGGGCACTATGTTGCAAATATTTCAATGAATAGTCAAGTATTGATATTTTATGTTTACAATCACGAATTCAATTCGAATCTAAGTCACAGACGACAGACGGAAGATGAAAGAAATCCAGTTTCACAGAGGGGGCAATCACAAAGGACTAAAAGTACAAACGAAAATCTTCAGTGCACGAAACACGAAATCTAATATGATTTACAACCGCTAAAAACAAGCTGCCAAATAAAGGTTCGCTAATTTGGAAAGTCGGTCTCACAGAAACCTCGCCAGAAGAACAAATCAAAGCAGACGCCCGGAAACGAGAGCTGAGAATTCTTTACACTTTTGCACAACTTAGATCGTTGAAAATCGGGTTTCACATAAATAAAATCAAGGGAATTTAGGAACTGAAGTATACCACATTTGCAAGAACGCAAGAAATGCCCCCAAAACATAATTAAACTAACTACAGGGTGGCCCAAAAAAACCATCCCTCGATCATGACTCGCTTCAAACTTGACCTGCCGGCCTGAGTTTTTAACTGGACATGCACCTAGTAATGAGTTATTAGTGAGTCAATAACTCTTTACTAGGTGCATCTCCAGTTAAATATTTAGGCCGGCAGGTCAAGTTTGAAGCGAGTTATGATCGAGGGATGGTTTTTTGGGCTACCCTGTATATAATTGATCTGGCCCGCCTTTTCCTACAGGCGCCGAATATTAGTGACGTTTTCGCCGCAAGCAAAAGAAATTTAAGAATGCTCTGGTTTAAGTGCATCGGAAAACAGACTAACAAATATATGCATAACACGCAAAAAACACAACGAACGGCGATAAAAGTGACCAATATCAAATTAAATTGTAAAAATGAGATTGTCTCTTCGAATGCATGAGTGGGTTTCGGAACGATACGCGCGCCCTCAAACGCTATACTGCTACATTAATTTAGACTAATATAGACGAGCAGGGTTGTAATAGGGACATAGAAACTCCATGGGGACGTGAAATTACCCGATAAAAACCCAGTTACAACAAAACTTTAGCGAGGAAGACTGTAGCAAAGTAAGAGAGGTAGAATCGTGATCAGTTGGGATAGGAAGTAACCATTGTGAACTGCTGGCAATTATATGGTTTCAGGCATTAGCCTGCGCTTTCCTCTGCTTCTTGACGAGGCATCGTCGACGAATTGCGAAAGCGAAAGTGACAGCAAAAACTATTCGAACGCGATGTCATCGTCGCCACTTCCGGTTGATCCTCACGTGGATTGAAAACTGCAACGAGAGAACGTTGCATTAGATTTTTTCCGTTGCACCGGTAAGAAAATAGTTTCCTAATACGCGATGGATAATAATATGTGGCAATTTATGGCTGCTGCTTAGCAAAAAAGTTCAGTAGCTTACTTTAAATAATTGCCCCTGCTGGCTCTCGACGCATATCACTGCTCCGGCATTATTTAAAGGAACGCATTTCGTGTGCAAGAAAGCTATTTTTGTAGCATTATCCACTGTTATAAGGCACAACTCCAATTGGAACAGTCTTAGAGTATTATTAGCATTCAAAAAGGAGTAAATTATTGATATTCGAAAACAGTTCAAGCGCAACATCTCCAGCATGGAATGTAAGTTTGCTAAAATTTATTTTAAATGTGTTGAAAAAGTGTTCACTCCTAAAACTATACTTTCGATTTGTATTTTAATTGTGCAAATTTTCACACTTCTAAAATTTACGATGGTTAAGTGCATTCGTAATCATTGGTAAAATTTCTTCCGACGTTACGTCGTCGTCGCCCCCCTCCCCCATTGTTACGATCTTACATAATACTCATTTAGTATAACGCCGGAACCACAATCTGGCCACAAAAGCTTTCATAAAGATTGAGCAATTTATCTTTTATAAAATTATCATCTACCATTTTTACTGTTTTGGCCTAGTACCTACGCAAAGTCTCGTAGAATATAGAGCGCGAAAACGACAACATTTTTCTACTTTTCCCGTTAGAATGCCATAAAGTTGTTTGATATACTGCTGATAACGAAACTAAAGAAGCGTATAATTAATTCTGCTGTTTAATCATGCACCGAGACAAAAATTCGTCACCGGTGAAATATTAAGGAAACAATCGTCTAAGAGTCGCTTGAGCGAAATACTCTTATGGAGTATAGGACAAGTTCGGCTGGATCAATATCCAACGTCTTACATAATGATCGAACAAAAACATTATCCGCAGCCGCCTGAAATATACTGCGCAGCCAGCTAACAGTAAAACTGCTCTTACCACGTCCATTTTCAATGCTGGAGCATCGGACATGCTGTGGCTTTGACGCGTCCGTGGGCCTATTTGAAAACCGTCGACGAAAGAAGCACGGCACGATTAAGCAGATGACCACTATGAAACCAATCACGCCGAAAACCGCCCACACAGACCATGAATTCTCCTGCTGCATGGTCGGTATCTGCAACATGGCAGCAATGGCATTCTCCTTACTATTTCGTTGCGTTGGTAACATAATCGTTTCCTATATTTGTTCATAACATTGCATGTCCTAAGGGTATAACATGCTTATGAATTTCTCAGCTAAGTAATGGGTTAGGACATGGCTCATTATTGAAAACTAGCTTTTACGCAACTAGACTTCAACTTATGAACAACATTAGGACACGACTTATGACATCGATTATGATAACCGTCGCTACGACCGATGGCATAACTTTTCCACTTTAGAACATAATAATAGGAAAAGATTTTATTAACGGTCTATTCTTTTAATTCAATCCCACCTCGCTCCATTTGTGCTATCATTTGCGCTTTTTAAGCAACTACGCGTGAGTTTCCTTAAAATAATTTGCGTTGAACAGATTTTGGAGCGGTTTCGGTCAAGCGCTATATTTTCGCACTTTCGTGAGAACCGTAACTCCTTCACGCAAAACTGTTCAACATGCTGGTTTCAATTTACAACCAATGTAAAAGCATATGATACTGACATACGTCTTAGAGAAATGGAAGACCGAGCATTCTAGCCGCATAACAAAAGCTCACCCCAAAATTGATGTTCACAATAAAATACACAAATAATCCAGACAACCCCATACACCATGGAGCAAAATATTGCTAAACCTATTATACTTATCCGCAAAATAGTAGAGACAAACACTTGAACTTTGATTGTCTTTCTATATGGGGGTTCGAGTGAACGCAAATTGGTCTAAATATAAAGCATTATCATACCGAAATCCGGAGAGATTTCTTCATAACAAATTCTTGGTCAAACAGTCGACCCGTCAGCGTCAGCATACAGTTTGATGATACCCCTTCCCTCTTTGAAATTACGCATATAATTCTGAAATTTAAGTTTATAGGTTTAACAGAATAATATCGGCCCAAAAGCGATAATAGGAAAGAGGACCAATTATTCAGAACAGTTTCGGTTAATATAAGCAGCGGCGCCGAACAATAACGCAAATCCATTAACAAATCGCATTGATTTACTAGTTGCTGATGTCTTTTGTACACTTTTGCAAATGCTAGCAATCCAAAAGCACTCAGCGAGGTTTGCCGTAATTTTCCCCTAACGTCAAAGTTTAAAATATTACATCTTTAGACGTTGGCCAATAAATTTTAGTCATTAATATACTTGGCCATTTTATATCTTCATTTTTAAAGATAATAAACATCGTTAGTAGATTTAGTCAAGTCCTCAATTAAAGTGAAGGTGCTGTTGTGTATTCGCTTTAATGTGTGACTAAGCGGCCAGTCAGCCTTTCCAAAGGCTGATGACTGCTTAGTTAGTCATGTGCCAGCCGCCCAAGGTAGACACAACTACCCTTTAATGCGGCCGGTATATATTACATTATTCGCGCTCTACCAGGAGTTATTACATCTGTCTACCTGTCCATCTGCCCCCACTGCTATCCCCTGTATACCCCAATAAATGTAGGCAGCGCAATGCCTCACAACAAGTCCACTCAATACGGCACCACAACAGTGCGTATAACTAAAACCGAATTTTCATTAATACGTCTTAGGCTTCGGTCGGCGAAATGCAAAAGGTGCGTCACCTCTCCTCCGCCTCTGTAGTTACAGTACACACTCGGCCGCATACTTTGACGCTCAAATTAGTCATGGTGTCCAATCGTATTCCAAGCACTTCCCAAACAATGTGATCTGCATTTACACTCCTTTGCTCAATCTGAAAATCTTTCTGAAGTCATAGTGAATCGCCATTAGCATCAGTACGGTTAAGGAATAATAGGGAGTGCCATTAAAACTTGCTTTCTCAATATTTAAAAATTTAGTTTATCGAGCACGTAACTTGCTGACCATTCATGAGAGCCGTGATCCACTTTCAGAATTTTAACGAAACAGAAGTTAGGGTTGGGTAGGTGAGATCACTCTTTTGCTACTATCAATTTAAGCACTACATCCAAACTTCACTACCTATTCATTAAATTTTCGCCTGAATTGCTTTCACGGCAAGAACACGACAAAGGCAAACCCCGCGATACGCATCAGAACGATATAAAAACTGTGCATCTATCGTTGTAGAGAAATATTTAATAAGGGAGACTATTAAAGATAGGGTTTGTGACAGCTGGATAAAAAGAGAGTAGGAATTAAACAAAATGAGCTGTATTATAAGTTTATGTACATAATTGCAAAAATGTCAAGCTTTAGAAACATTCAGAATAAACTGCTTCAATCCGGGATTTCGCGCGACGGTTTTTGCCTCAGGAATAGGCTAGTTGCGTCTGACGCATGACCCTTTTCGCTGCGAGATTCAAATTTCGTTTTTCTGTCATTGTGAAAGAAATTTTCACTCTTGATGCACGATGAGTGTGAAATGCAGCCGCAAGGCGGTAAAAGCCGGATAGTTTAACTCTAGTACTTCGAAAGGGATAAAAACAAATATTGAAACCCAAAACGAATTACTGACAAGAATCTATTGAAAAACGCAAATTTATACTTCATCTATATGGGGCGGGCAAGCAGAAACCAAGAAGACGCCGGCGCCGTCATCAGAGAGTTTGTTGACGCAGTCACCGTCAATATTATCAGCCTTGGAGATGGAGAAGCCGGTGCCGTCGCTGCGGGCACACCAGCCGCACCCCAGTGGCTCCCGATCCGACTTGTTCTCTACCATCTCGCACGTTAGGTATAGTGATGCGCATGTCAGCGGAATCGATTGAACCTGAAGCAGGGCGAAATTATATTTATATCCCCATAAATGCAAGAGCTCCACTAAAAACCCCCTCTTTAATCTTCCCACCGACCTGCACATATTATACTTATGAAACATTTATTCATAGAGCAACTCCTAAAAAAAGATATCTGTATCATTATCACTTTGTCTTAAGTACGTTTCGATTCAGAGAGGGTGTTTTTTGAAACAAATTATTTTTTAATACGTCCTCATAGAGTTCGAAAGTGTGCATAACAGAGGAGAATTAATACATTCAAAACCGGATAAGTGGACACCGGATAAGTGGACACCGGATAAGCGGACATTTTTGGCAAGCCCCGTGTGCGACATTTGTATGCAACCGTGACCGCTTAAGCGGACAAACCGGATAAATGGACAATTTTCTCTTGCCGGGTCAATGTACGCTTATCCGGTTTTGACTGTATATTAAAGTATAGGATAAGTACCCTCGTATCGTTGAGGTAAACGAGTCGATTGCTTGCGACGGCGATTGACTGGCGATGAGCTCGAGGCTGAGAAGTGTTCCATAGCTGCTCGCTAACAGCTGCCGTATTTGCCTTCTCATCCAGGAGAACCTGCAAAAATTGATTGCGGTGGTTAACATTGTGAAAACGTTTAATCTTCTGAATGAATACATCTTGACTATAAATTAATTTGTGGATGACAAAATATAACTCCATGAGAAACGCGCGCTCCGTTAGCAGAAAGTGAATAAGATAGCTCATTTATTCTGTAGCTCGCTCTGCTGAAGCTAAGGCACGAACATTAATATTATTCTTCAATATAAGATTGACTTAAGTGCGCATATCACCAAAACCAATGTTAGACATCTGCGCGTTCAAACTGCGTGCAGAGTACGCCTTCGGCGCTTTCTATCACGCACCCACAGAAACGATGAAAATGGGCCGGTTTCACATCACGTATTTTAACTAAAGTCGTACTTAAGGCCTATCCTTTATTATTGCGTTAAGTCCGACTTTAGCTAAAGTAGGCGATATGAAACCCACCCAATGATTATTTTCTTTAGAACATCAAATGTAGATAATCTAACACTAACCCTTTTAAGCGAACCGTCGTCGTATTGCACAAAAGCGGCGTTGGAATCGTCGAGAGCGAATGAAACGGCCTTTCGATGGTTAACATGCGGTAATCGAGCGAGAACGACGCCGACGAACGGTTGGAACTGCTCTAGCCATGCGTAATGTGACGACGGTGTCTTCGACTTCGCCAAAGCACAATTGCCTAGCCTCCACTTTGACAGCTTTAACGCAATCTATTAGTAAGTCCTTTGGCGCCCTCACTTAGGCGCTACTTGCGGCGACGCTTTGAGGGCCCTTCTGCATTTTTCAGGAAGTGCACATTTACGAAGTATATCACATAACTGCTACTACGATTGAGCACCTAATTTTGGTACTTTAAAGTAGTGTTCTATGTAGCCGCACTAGAAGGAACCCGGCGGGACTACGCGGAATAACGTCAATGAACTTTCGCTCAACTTCTTACGTGTAGATTAAAACATCGCCATTTGTGACGCGAACTTTTAATTAAAGCGGTTTGGTAAGAAAACAAGCCCAAGAACGCTTCAAACGTTGGCAAAGAAAAGCTAACTTACAAGATCAATATTACACGTTGTAGGGAGGCGATCACTGTCATCGAAATGTACGAAAACGGGACAATGCGGCATGTTCGATTCGTGGCCGGTGCGTTTTTTCCAGTATTTGCACAGGCTCGACAAATCCTGCGACGTGTTCTGGCAGGTGTTCAAGGCATAATCGAAGGCTCGCTGAAGATCTGCGAGTTGGAATGAGCAGATTTTGTCTTCTTTCGATACGCCGTTCGCATCGTCTTGCTGAGCCAGCAACACAATACGGTCGTTTTTTACATCCTGAAATAAGAACAATTTCAGTGATAGATGAACGCTGCGCAGAGGAACGAGCGCCGTTACGGCATTTTCGTCCACTTTGGTATGTGACAGCAAATTTTAATTTGCCTACTAAAATAAACAGATCAAATAGCTTTATTAATTTAACTTTGCGCATCAACGGCTTTCATCATACAAGCTGAATGCGGGCGTACATATTCGGCCCGAACAGGGTTGCATTAGAGGACCAGGGACCAATTTCAGGAAATTTATGTAAATGCTAAACGCAATCAGTGTTTACATCTCATATTTACAACATTCTAATGAAATTCATCCCAAGCGGGGGTTAAACGATTCAATCCCATAACCTGGTGCCCATATTTAAATTATTTGCTTACATAAGTTGCAGTCGAGGCGGTATATTCTTCCAAATTTTCTTTGTCTTCGCCGCAAGCGAGGGTCAGATCGAACCGCGACAGCGTCTCCGACACCCCGCCATCGTTGCAGATGCGCGTCAGACGCATGGCAGACTTGTGAGGCGCCTCGGCTGAAAATTTAACAAATTTTTCTGGCATACATTCCAAACTGAATTTTTTATTTTATTATATTTTTTGTTCTTTAGCCTTTTTACCGTTTTTAGCAATATCGGCTTTTTGGCTGGTGGGTTGAAAACTCGCCAGCATGGAGAGCGACTGTAAAATATCCGGTCGGCCGTCGCATGCCTGTCACCGGGATGTTGGGAGTGTGTAACAATCGCAGCTAAGCTGCTACCAATTTCCCTACCCATGGAGGGATGAGTACCTTGGTTGGGTGAGGGGTCGACCTCAGCGAGAATTGAACCCGCGTCCTCGGAATTGATGAGTTCTGATTTTGACCATTACACCAATCGACACTACATTCCAAACTGAATAATTGCAACAATTTTCGAGGCTTTTCTATGTTCCAAATATTCATGCTCAACGTTTTATACATAATTTAATACCGATTACACGCAACACTGTATAAGTACAAAAATCATTTGTACACGATCGAGTTGCACTTATCCGATTTCGACTGCATAAATAAAAACAGTACTATAGTAATATAGAATTCGTGACGTTTGAGTCGACCATTCTTTAATGGAAATCGCGAGTGACGCGTATTAAAGCCGAAATCGAAACAGGTGAACTTATATTTCCGAACATTTGGGGATACATTAACATGAAAAGTAGAATACTTCAACGCTATTCAACGACATAATATTCATTGATGCGTCTTGGATTGAAGCATACAATAGTGGCGGCGTTCATGTCTAACTTTCTTTTATGTTTGCTAACAAAAAACAGAACCTCTATTGCCATTATTAAAAACAAACTGTTTTCACTTACGAGATATGAGCTCGGCGACAATATCTGGCTGAAGGGGGCGTTTCGCGCTTCCCAGGAAGTAAAAGTGAGAGCCATGTTCGAAGGCGAGCACCGTCTTCAAATCGGTTGCCTCATTTACGTCGTCAGCCTATAATTTAACTATGATAACAAATGGTGGAACGCAGATTTCAGTTGCGCAAACAGCATTTAGGAAAAGCATGTTTATTTCCTTTAATTGCCATTGGGATCAATTTTAATTATTGTTATTATTGCATTGAGCTTTTTACGACAAGATAAGCGACCAACAAAGTCAGAAGCCTCAAGCACACAAGCGTTGTGCGCGCGACTTAATAGATGTAGTACGCAACACTGTTAACGTCTTTTATCACCACCCTAAGAAAAAGTGAACGAAAGCCACGTGACAAATAAATTTTCAGTAATATTTTGGCTTGCACCCAGGGCGACTTACTTACCCGCTCAATTACTCTTTTATCTTCTCCAAATCGCAAAATCGACGATTTCGCGCTGCCAACGACTCGAGCGTTCAGCACGCCGGTTTCGGTGTAGAGCGCCGAAACACCCGCAGCGGGGGATAAGTCAGAAGGGAAAGGGTATTCAATCCAAGTTGGCGTCTCAGAGATATCGCCGATAAAACAACCATCTTCATAACAAATTAGAACGCGGTTGTTGTCGAGTAGCTTGAAGTCGCTCGGCGCCTTCGGGTCTTTTCCAGTCTTTGGAACTGATCCGCTTTGAATCTCCTGAACAAATAGTAAGGTACATTTTAATCAAAGAGTCGGAACATGATATATTCTAGGGTTTGCATGGGAAATCCCGTGAGTTTTTCCCCGTGATTTCCCCCGTTTTCCATCCCGTGGATTATCCCCCCCCCGTGGCACATCCCTCCCCGTCCCCGTGATTGGAAATCCCGTACAAATCGTTCCCCGTCCCCGTAGTATTTCTTCCCCTCCCGCAAACCCTGATTTATTCAATTTACACATCCTTCGCAGTATACGATCGACTCGCAAAAACTATATTATAATCGGCAGTGACTAATTTTTGAAAATTATAATTTCTGTCGTCTGCATTTCAATTTCCGGTTTTTACATTAATTGCAAAATGATTACAAAGACCAAACTTCGCAAACTATGGGACGGCCGCCTAAAGATGGCGTAGTTCGCAAAATTCAGAATGCCGAAAATTTTCACGCGCGATAAAACTGCTTTATGTAAGCATAAGATAATGTTAAACGTGTGGCGAACAGAAATTGCGCGCGAACTTTTAAAAAAATCCTTCCATCCGTCGCTTAAGCATGTAAGACGTATCAAGAAGTGAATGGACAGTCTAGACGCTCGTGTCGCCTTCTGTGACCCAAAAGCAGCGCCTGACTAGGAATACTCGATCACTTGTACATTTAATTAGCAAGAAAAATACACAAAATAAAGTGCAATTGAATTTTTAGTTTTCTGCCTTCCAGTACACCATGGCAATGTTACAAATGAACTGATTTAAGAATGAACATTTTACCTTAGGACGTTGAATACACTTCAAAACCGAGCTTTGATTCCTATATTTAAACATTCGAATAATATACATCTTTTTGCAATAACAAACTGGAATTTAGAGACACCTGATTTACCAGTAGGGATTTTGAAAGTAGATTCCCTGTCTAACCGAATAGAATTTATCCCAATATACCGAGACCGTCCGCGAGATAAACAAAAATTAATGCACCTTCAATCCACTTTGAGCCATCTGGAGTAGATGAATTTTGTCGAACGAAACTGTAGCGAGTCGGTCACCCATCAGGGACATTTTCAGCAAAGGCATCTCAAAATCAACTTTTTCGGTGAAAGACTTCAATTCCTGAGCGTGGGCGGTAATGAGCGTAGACAGCATCAAAAGTAGCACCACTGAGATATTGCGGTCTAGAGATTTGGTCGGAGTTGAGGTATTGGGCGGGGGGAGATATTTCATTGTGCTTGCGATGTCTCCTTGTTTTTTCTTCTCATCATTCTTCTTAAGTCTTCCCCTCTTCATGTTTTTTTATTGTTGAAATGATGATTTATAAATAGCTGTCTTGGATGTATACGGCCGTCGAGACGAACAGACTCGCGTGCGCAGTTTGCTCTAAAATGTCGATTTCTCACAAGGATTCGATCGCTGACGCGTCCCTCCAATGACGCATTACGCGCTGCGCGTTGCGTCTGTTTACTACTCCGGCGCCGCGCGAAAGGGCCAGTCACCATATGTTTATTGACAAATATTTTGATTGTTTATTTGTTTTCCTAACTTATCAGGTTTATCAATTGAACGCGGTAGCGCTCAGCCACGTTCCAATTTACTTTTCTTCACGCACGGATCTTAAGACTGGGCGTGGATTATTATTAAAACGCCCCCCCAAAATGATGAAAACGGCCGGCCAAAAAAATTTACTTAAAACGGCCGGTCAAAAACCCCTACTACTTAAAACAGCCGGTCAAAAAAGGTACTACTGAAAACGGCCGGCCAAAAAGAGCTGCCATTACTTAAAACGGCCGGTCAAAAGTGAGCGAGGGGATAAAGGCTGTAATTACTTAAAACAGTCGGTCAAAAAAGGGAAAAGAGAGACTGTCATTATCAAAGATGACCGATCATGATATGCGCGGTCAGTAGGCCTATGAAAGACAGCTGTCATTGCTGAAAAGAAGCAGTCAGAGACTGAGAGGTTAATTGCACACACAGTCCCTCCGCAATCGCATTATACACAGGAGGTATAGCTTGTCGGGATACTTGCCGTTGGGCATGTGAGCGTGAATAGTATCTTT
>NIUQ01001052.1:0-35753 GCA_002796945.1 Plectus sambesii | reverse complement strand
AATTGAGCGAAAAAAGCGCGCGCACTCCTTCATCATGATGAATCATGATGAAGGCTTCTACTCGTAGGCAGTAATCGATAGCAAATCGGCGCCAATCGATGACAAATCGGGGCCAATCGATGGCAAATCGGCGCCAATTGAAGGCATATCGCCGCCAATCGAAACCTTTTTTACATAATGATCTTGTTCAAGTTTATAATATGCTGTCTCCATAATACTTGCGTGATAAAATGTTACTTGGGTGATTGAACCACCATAGCAAATCGAGTTTATAATCTTTACACTCCAAATAATCATCATTATCGTCACACACTCAACATGCAAAAATAATACAGTGTAATGAACGCTTTAGCAAAGTTCAAAATAACAAACAGAGCAAAGCTGAATCATGTCTCTTGAGGACTATCTGTTGCTGACCGAACAGAGATATTTATTCCATTGGCTGTTGCCATTTGCTGTTTGGGACAAAATCTGCAGAACAACGATGCGAATCGATGTCGGACTACTGACGAGAACAGAAACATCGCATAAGGATTAACAGCGGCGTAGATGCTGTTTCCGATGTTGAATATTAACCAATATATGGGTGTGTCTGGGAAATCGATTCCGAATAAGATATAGGAACCAAATAATATATATGTATCGATGAGATAGATGAGCAAACCGACGCTGCAAATGAAACCTGTGACGGCCATTTTCAGTGCCGTTTTTTCCACTTTGCTCATTGGCTCCTGAGAGCGAACCTGAAAGTAAGTCGATAACAAACATTCACAGACCTATTTCAAAAATCTATCGCTACTCTAACAGTTTAAGTTACAATTGTCAGAAGTGTGATGATTGACCATTTGTGGCACCAACGGGAAAATGCTTTGTGCACGGGTAGACGGACACCGGCTCCCTACAGTTTTGCAGTATTGAGACGAAATAAGGAAAGAATGTAATACAGCCCATGGGACTTCAGTTCTTCATTTCATGATGAAATTAAAGTGGCATAGCTTCAGTCAGCTAAGTTGGATACTGTAATGGCGCTCTGCGTGAACATATTGTAAAATGTAAACTGGGAAGATAACAGTAGCGGATTAATTTATCACTTTAACAGGATTTTGTACAAATTACTCCTACTTGGCCGAAGATTCCCCATACAGCCAGCCGGTCAGAACTGCGCTTAGCACGTACATGTGTGAGGGAAAGCAGCCTTTAAGTTATTGTACCTTTCTTATAAAAGCTGTACAGAAAATGATGCTGTATATAATTACAATGGAAATGGCAATTACGCCGCTTATAATTCCACCACTGGCCATGGTATACATTGAACCATCATCGCCATTCTTTCATTGTAGAAGCACAGTTCGACTGTCATTCAACAGAACGATTTCATATTCGAAATAGAACATTACTGGAGTGGTGAAGATAAATGATAGAGCCCATTGCAAAATAATTACGCCTCTCACGAATTTATCGGTCCATATCTGAATAATAAGATATATAGATTACGTGTGGTATTGTCGTAACTACGCCTTAGAAATCCAGTATGCAAATAATGAAAGATTCTGAAGTAGGAACTGGGTGGTACCCTGTTATTCATATTAAACATAATCGGAATCATCACATCTCTAGCCTCGCACTGAAAAAAACCATTCGACAACCTTATTATGCTTCATGGGCCGCATGTAAGCGGTGTATCGGTTGATGGCAACGAAGAAAACGCCAAAGTTTTGCGCGTATCCGAATCCAAACAGGCCGACATTAGACAACCTGGCGGAAAGGCTGCCTATGAAAATGTAGACCTCGGGTGTCCAGCCAGACTCTGCCAGCGTGTTACCCAACATTATTACTATTATCATGCCCACATCGGCGATTCCAATGCTGAACATCAGCTTGAAGAAAGCAGAATTCAGCGTTTCATCATGGCGAAATATGCGTAATGTAATCAAGAAAAGAATGTAAATAGGCAAGGTTACTAGCATGAAAAAGTTGGAGATGGTCTGCAAAATGTCGATCAGGGTCATTTCGTTTGCTCTTTCGGATGGAGAGCGTTAGCAAGACAGCAGTGGTTGTCTGTCTCCATGGAACATCTTAAATACGCAGTACCAATGCGTCAAAGTGTAATTGAGCAGCAGGTGCGGACGCTTTTAGTTAAGCTGACGCTTCAAATCCAGTTCTCGAAATTCTTCCTTATGACTCAATTCTATCTCATTTAGTTGTTATTCTGATCTAAGCTGCTCTTCGAAACCTACGGGAACTTTTAATTATTACCTTACTCAGTCATTAGGATTCCATCATGGTGATCATAAATGATGATTGATTTCTGATCGACACGCTGAACCGAAGGAATCATCCGCTTTCAAAGATGAAGCCGTCTGTAGCATGCTCTCTTTGTCGAAAATGGGAGCTCATGCAGTTCTACACAGTGCTTTTGCTTGTAAACTCACAAGTAAGCCCCAGTGCGTTAATTTTTGCAGTGTTCGCCTCGCCTAGTTTCGGCGGACCATGAAGCGCTCTACTAGAGTAACAAAAAAAACGATAGCGAAAACCGGGCTGCTTGCCAACGACGCAGCAGTTCGAACATGCGATTTGATATGATTTTTACAATACAAAATAGAACATAGATTCATAGAATTTTCAGACTATCTGGTTTATTTTAACCAGGCGACACTGCATCTTTGGTCGAAGATTCCAGAAAGGAATTGCAAATTGTTTCCGTTACATGATGGAGAAGGATCGTCTAATTCATACATGATAAATTTTCTACATTTTGGGCATACAGTCAAAACCAAATTTTTATCCTCAGACGCTGATCGGTGTCCACCGTTGCCTGCCGTGCTATGTATCTTGCTACTTGTAAATTTAGAGTAGTAAGATATGTTTTAGCATGTTCGGAAGAGACGCACAGTGTATCATTAGCTGTGCATCGATCAAATTTGAACAATAATGTCGACAGCAATTTGAATTGATGGCATTTGCAAGAGCATTTATTTTGCATATGACAATTATTTGCGTTATTAGTCGAAAAACATTAAGAACGTTTCACAATTATTTTAGAAGGGCTTTGCTTCGCTCGTTTGCTTTATCTGGAGAGTGCCACTAATAAAACTCCAGTAACGGCTACGGTTGTGGCTGCTGCCAGCAAAATCAGGTTGTTGCGACCCTGAAATAATTCAACATATTGCTCCGTATATTTTCTGTGTTAGATTTATTAAAAATATTTGTGTGCTTCTTCATCCCTAGCCAAAGCCCACATTCACAACATGACAACAGCGTGACTGCACCTTTATTGACTTGAAATAGAACACATCCCAGCAAGCGCCGACGATACCGGGAACCTAAAGATATGCGTTTCGAGATATCACGTTGCAATTCAACAACTGAGCAAAATGTTTAACTAAAAGACAAAAATCTCAGCGGATCGAAAAACTTACTCATTGAAGTATTGTAATTGCACATCTTCGAAAGAAATACAGTACCGTCGTTGAAACTGAGTAATCTGGCTTGCTCGTTAACAGACAAAACTGCGCTTCGTAAATAAATCATAAATAGGACGTGGAATTTTTTTAAATTTTCGATCCGTCAAAATTACAAAGCACTCGGAATATAGTACTCAGCATTAGGTTTGCCTGTGTCTCTGACAGCAGCTGTCATGAGAGGCTTATACACGGCGACCTAATAAGGCAAACAAAGCACTTTACCTGTATAACAATCGGGAAGCTGACCGCTTGTGAAAGAAGCTTATTCGATACGAATGAAAGAATCATTCCTCCAGAGTAGAAGCATCCGTAAGTGACTGACGGAAGAGTGGTTTCCGGATTGATGTAGGGACGATTTCGCTTGAAAATGCAATAAATAATGAAGTAGATAGTCGAACCGGCAAAAACTCCGCATATGTGTGAGAACACGTAGTCTAGACCTGAAAATGAAATCGAAAGAGTTTAAAAACAAAGTAATGGTAGGATTGAGTAAAGTAAATTAATCAACGAGGTAATAAGAGACAAAAAGAAATACATTAAGATTCTCGGTGTGACTATGATCATTCTTTTGGGTGATATCCATCCAAATATTTTATTTAGATGTTAACCTTCTGTAAATTAAATTTCTTTTCAGTTTGCCTACTTTAATGTTATTTGTTTTAAGATGCAAATACCTTCTTGTGAGGCGCCTTCAACGTTGTCCTGTACGTAAACAGTCGGACTAAGCATTTCTCCAAAAAATATGCCAGCAAAAATTGTCATTGGCAAATATCTGAAGACACCATTAATCATTGCATTTATTAACGGACGAAAGGATTAATATAAGTCAGTTCTTACATGAGTTTACTTGCGTTCCATTTGGAAAGTTGGCGCACTTCTGCTTTCATATTCCCATCGCATTGCATTGGTAAGTCCATTTTCTTCTCAGTTTCAATGATGTGACTCACCGATTCAACCGCGTTCACTTTCGCCGTTTTTATAATCGATTCGTTTTTCACAAATGCAAACATTAGCGCACTAAATACAGGCAATGAGCGCATAAAATGACAAAGCATGGCAAAATTAAGCGAGGGACAGTGGCAGATTATGAGAACTAAACATAAGAGGGATGCTTTCTTAGATATCAATGACTGAGCTTTTAGCGAAGCATGACCCACAAAAATCTGTTTAATTAAACTATCATAATTGCAAGGGTGATGAAGGCCCGATAAGCGAAGGGGACCTGAACATGGACATTGATAGCGCTTGCAAACGCAATATTCTAATGAAATAAGCACTCTTATCCTTCGTTCTCGAATTTACTGTGATCCAAAAAGGGAAGATATCGCGAGATAAAGTAAATGTCTTTTTCACGGTACCTAGCTAAAATCAGAGCGACTCCGAGGTAGTTCATCAGTGGGTTAGACGGCATTTGTACTTTAAGACCGAAAAGTCCATATCGGGCGGTCGCCCAGCCGGTAACAGTTTGTATCGATCCAACAATCAACATCATAAGTCCGGCACCCAGACGATTGACCAGAGGGATTGCACAAACGTTCGCTGAAAAACAAATTCAGCTCCTTAATAACAGTAAGAAATCCTTTTCGCATTCGTCAAAAGGCTACGCGAAATGTCAATGAGAAAGGGATAATCACTTCATCCATGTTCATTTTTATGAGCCTTCCCTGAACTATTGAAGGTCTCTTGAGAAAATATTTTCAACAAAAAAACTATATTTTTTCTTTAGCACGCGAAATCACTTCTCTGACAACGTCCTGCCACAATACTCCCAAGTGCAATACCGCATTAGCAGGCATTGTACTTACATCGTAACTGCAGGCAAATCATACTAATTACCGGTTGCGAAAAAAAGTCCTCCTAGTGAAGCACCGGGTTCGAATCTCGGTTGACCGCGTGCGAGGTTGACAATTAATCCGCTAACAAACATCGTGGCGCTTTGAATCCATTGAACGAAAAAACCTAAATGCAATTTGAAATCAATCATCTCCATTCATATTCGTATGGCAAGTATAGATGATAGATTACAAGACGGAAATATACCACAAACTGGAGGTGAACTGTTTCGTCTGAATAGCTGTAGGGTCTTCGAAACGAGTGAAGTTAACTTCAATTTTCACGCTGTATATTTCGAAACTTGAGCGAACTCTGTGAATTCAATATCTTAATAGGCTAATTATATCGAGTAACTTGGCGTTTAATAAAAATTGGAAGGGGAAGTAAAAAGTCCAGTAGAAGAACGGTTGTTCTCTTGTCAAAAAATACATATCGATATCCATTATAGTTAGCCAAGGCCATATATGGACACCTGCCCTCTCCAACGGAAGGCGCCTCTTACCGCCATACGAAGAGAAAATTGACTCAGGAGATGCAAATTTCCGGACGATGTTGCCCTCCTCCCGCTCACTTTCCCCCACACTCCATCTTTGCTCTTACCATCTCCGGAATTGTGCTTTCTCAGTGCCGTAAACTGAGAACCGAACAGGATGCCTCCAGAAACGCAACAGGTCAGGCCAATTAAGAGGTCGCTCATTTTGAAGAATGGAGGAATTCAAAAAGCTCCCTGAGCAATTTTACTTCATAATACTACACTGCGCATTTTTCTCTGAATTCTGAAATTTTATTGACATCGCTAATTATCTCTTGCTGCGGCAGCCTGCTTTAAATACATTAAAATAAATACACATACGCGCCGAATGGCCGAGCGTTGGACTAGTAGGCCGACTATGATTTTTGAGCGCTGTCAGGTGATCATCCGGTCATGTCTGCTTCACTATCATGCTACCAGGCAGACTATTGCATCACTGCGCAAAGTCATTGCATATTTTGTGACGGATAGGATTTTGTAATATGATTCGCATAATTTGATCAGGATGGTAGACAAATCGGGTTCTACTTTCGCAATGATGTCATATAAGGTACAATACAATACAATAGATCATAATCCTGTCCGAGGACGTCTGCTGTCGAGCTCTGACGTATTTTTTATTTCAATTGCGCTGCTGCTAATATCGCTTCGGCTTCTCACTTTTACAGTCAATTAAACGCAGTGAATTACAATTAAGAAGCTTTATCAGCAACATTATCCATGACGACAAGCTTTGCGTCAAATTATTGCTTTTCCATCGTCACCTAGCAACCGCAAGATTGCATGAAATGACCACGCGAAGAGCGACTACGACTATTCAGTGTTCGCTACTGAGCCTGCTCGACTACGATTACTTTTTTCATTTGGTTACACCGAACCAAAAAATTTTCTTTAAACACTTCCCTTAAGAATCAGAGAACATGAAAACGAGTAAGTTTTAACAATTACAATTGATTTGGATCCCTGCACATGGAGAGTTGTGATTTGCGGCACTTGTGAAGTGTTGTTTACCAAATCAACACAATTTCGACAAGCTTTATTTGATAGATTCCAGACATTTGGGAGTAAGATTTCGGCTTTTTAATTATTGAACCATTCGTGATAATATTTGAGAGCAGCAAACATTACCTCTCTCTCTGTTATGCCGCAGTACATCACGTAAAATTTATACAAAGCTATTGCAGCCAAGGAACAATTTCAAAAACTACACGAGGATGTAGTCCTGTGCATGGAAAGTAACGATTTCCTAAAAATGCTGGATTACATTACCGACAATTATATTCATCACATACCGTTCATGAAAAAACGTAAGTATTAATTTCCTGAATAGCAATCCTACCCCGCTGATTGTTGGGTTCAGATGTCAATTCAGTCGGCAACTTATTTTTTTCTCTCTAGCGTTCTTTAAGCGGGCCACGTAGCCAAGACATGAAAATTTTATCATTAAGACGCAATAAGAATTTGACTTCACGCTTTATAATATTGAAGTGAAAAAGTTAAAGCCCAAACGCCTTAAGACGAGAAATCAGAAAGTCAACGTTCGGTAAACGCAGATCTTTCTAATGTCCTTTTTGACCTATTCACTTTTATCATAATGCGTTGGCTATGTGACGGCCGCTTTACTTAGCTCTTCATCGCCTAAGAAGTTACTTTTGAATTCAGACAATCACAAACAGCACAAAGACAGCGAAACACTACACCAAAAGCATAGAATGCTCAACGATGATGTTCAAAAAATTTGCACAATCGAAGCACTCGACATATTCGGCGACATCGCAATCGATCGCGGAACATTTACAATGAAGCCGCCATGCAAAAAGGAGGCAGGAAAGTAAGTACGAATCCACTCGTATTTGTAAGACTTTCTCGTGCCAATCATAAGATACTTTCTAAGTCTCCTTTTTTCCTTGTTCGTATTGTCTCTGTCCCCTAAATCAAACTTGATCCGTGCATTATAGCTATCTCTGCGTGTGGAAAAAGGAAGACGGAAAGTGGAAAATTTTTGACATCTGTGTTACTAAAAATGGAGAATAGTTCAGGTGGAGAAGAGACAAAAGTCATTGGCTTTTAGCCGGCTATATCAGCGTTGTTCTGGTAACAAGCAAAGCTTGCCGTAAAATATCGAATTTGGCGTATTAGTAATTCTCCCGGTATTGTGTATGATTGATGTGTTTTGAACTTTGATGTGTTATTCGTTTCGTCGTTGAAAGTGGCGATCATGTCGTAAATGAATACTGAAAATAAATGTTACGTGGAAAAACAAACAGTCTATTTCTCTCCCACCCTGGTTTGCCATAAAGCTGAACTCATCGAAGATACTTAAATTTCTTTTGATTTGTCATAGTTCCAACGGAAGTCTAAGATCTGAACCGTAATGCATGGGGCACAACAGGGATAGGGAGATAAACAAGAAGATATCCAAGGACAAATATTATGAAACTGTTACCATGAAACTTGCGGGAAGCGCGATAATCGGTTAATTATGACGTGCGCGTAATTAGTGTTTTCGACGACGTCTCAGTTGATAAATCATCGCGATTCCCGCATTCGTAAACACAACAGTTATCTGAATTTAACGCTTTAGACAACTTTCTCGCATCTTTCCCATTCGTTAGAGATCTCGTCTGATTCGTCTCACCAGAAGAATTGTCTTGAATGCGATAATCACTCTCGTTTCATTGCAACCGTGAGTGGGTTTGTGTTTTCACGCCCGAGACATCTGATTCAGACCCACATCTTAATACAATGAAACAAGCAGTAACTCTTCGTGTAAAGAAGGAACAAAGATTCCCTTGATATTTTGTTCTCTGTCTAATACGCGTTGCAATTGCTTCGATGACCACGAAAAGTATTTATTTTCAGTACGAAAACTAACGCACCGTCATCCAGCGACAAATATCAAATGAAACAAAAAGGAAGACAAAACATTTTATATGCACAAACGAAAAAACGATAACTGATTACGCCATCTCTTCTCTGTTGTGCTCTCGCGGAGTATCAAAACTGCCATTGCTTCGTACCCTCAACGCCATCCCACTTCCTCCTTCTGCCGCTGCCTCACTCCTTTTAATCTTCGGAACTTCAAGACGGTTGCTTCCGTCTACTGGTACAACCTGAAACAAAGCAATCGAATGACTTATGTTAAAGTGCTAGTCCTAGAGAATTCAGAATGTTCCAAGCAGTTGTGATTCCATATTCGACTTAGCCAAAAATGATTCTTAAAAAGCAGCTTTAGCTCGACACGATAATGTGTAAATGAAACACTCTTGATTGGAAATTTTTGGTGTTTTGTTTTTAATCAGTTTGCGAAACTTCGTTTTGCCATAACGTGTTTTTTTAGTCGCGGTTTAATTTCTACAGCACGCTCTTAAAGAGAATGAATAAAGTCAAATATAAATGAGCGGCTATTTAGCACGATTGGAAAGCAGAGAAAAGCCAGTTCAGATCGAGTATAAGCTTAAAATGTCTTTTGGTGATGCTGCTTCATTCAAGAAAGTAATCTACAACTTGGTGAAGTACATTATGATTCATTAACATTATTCAATATTTGTTATTACTTTAGGTACGACCTGATATAGGGTACAAAAATTTTCCGTGTATCACATATCCGATTTATCGTTTTACGTTTCAACAGAATATATTCTGCATCATATCATTGTAGGAGTCGGCTAGTTTTTCGAGTTTATCTGCATAAATACGATATTTGCTCCTAGTCACTCCAGTTTAGCTTTTAATGTTGAGATAGTCTCCATTCTTAAAAGTTGTACTATACTTACCTCGCACGGCGGGCCGGCAATTGATAAAATCACAGGAAGCAACACCAACCCGTTAAAGATACCGATCAATGCTAATGCTGTTAAAGTCCAAAACACATATCTGAAATAGAAAGATATTCAAATAGGCACTCATAAAGAGAAAACTTCAAACAACAACGACTCACTTAACAATGAACTCAAATCCGTTGAAGGCCAACATAATCTGGCCGAGTAAATTGCTGAAACCGCCGTGAACGACGGGGGCAAACATATGATTCATCGTCGTATCCATACGACCGGCCCGAGTACCCAGACAGGTCAGGAAGGAGACCGAAACGTGCACAGCAAACTCCACGGCGATACCGATAGACGACACGACCGATGTTGCTGACACTGGATTGAACTTCAGCCCCGTCCATCCCATACATCCCGCCAACTCTGTCACAGTCGTTACTACTACCAGCGTCACCATCAGACCTGCAATCGTTCAGCGTTCGTATTAAAGCAATCAGGGCTCAGTTAAGTTGTTCCATATATAAATGTTCAGCCCGGTCTATAAAAAATGTGGGCTGGAGAAAATCATGGGGACACCGATGGCTTTGATAGTTCGGCTGCTATCAAAAGCTAGGCAAAAGGATTGACTTGCACAAGATTTTGTTCTATCAAGTTTTTATGCATCGAAGCTGCTTTTAACAAACCTGTCCATGGATTGACGAGCAAAATGCTGATCGTGACAAAGACGGCGCAAGAAATGACAACAAGAGCGATCGTCAGACTTTGGCTCAGTGCAAAGTAAGGCTCCCAGAAGATGAACACTTCGCCGGTAGGGTGCACGGCCATTCCTTTGCTTGTATATTCTTCACAAATAGTTCGTATTTCCTGAAATATCAAGACAATTATGATAAGTATTGTACAGTTGGATTGACATAAGCGCCATTTACTATACATAGAACCATTTTTGGAGTATATTCATGCGCTATTTTCGCAAAAACTCACCGAGACGGCGTCCAGAATGGCTGGAGTGTCCACCAAGTGTCTTAGATAAAAGCGCATTTGGCTGCTGCCCAAAACACGAGCCGGAGGAATAACCGTATCATCATTCTTCTTGAACACCCAATCGGGTGGCGAGGGGAAGAAGGCCGCCTCTGAGACGAAACCCATGATTGCGTCGACGTTTTTCCACGCAGTGAGGCTGTTATAGAAGTTGTCTTCATTGATAGTATTGTTTGGATGAACAAGACGCACTCTGCCTATCTGAAAAATTTTCGCTGAGAGTGATCGCATGCACATTTAGAATTTTTATGGTATTAAATAAAGACGGTTTTGGACGAGCGAAAGGCTTCTATTAAATCAATGAAATGTTTTAAATTTCTTCGATATATTAGGCATTGTAAAACACAATGCTATTTATGCATTACTGAGACGAAAAAACAGAGATGAGAGAGATCGGTGGAAAGGGGAGGCTCTGCAACGGAAAAATAGTTACGCAATGTCATACTTTGTAACTCTCCAAAATATTCCTATCCTTAAGTTGAGATAGAGCCATGCATATAATAATTATTGAACAAAGCACTATTCCTAGCCCGATTAAGAGCGAAGCGAACAAAAAGATAATTTACCCTTCCCGCGCAATCGTACTTGTCGCCGTACGAACAGATGAGTCTGCGCGCCACAAATACTTCCTTTGAAATCTCTTCTTTGTTCGATGCATTTGTAAACTGTCCAGTGGCCATGTTCACGGTACCGTTTTTCACCGCCTTATCGAATTCTTCCTGATAAGAAGCGAGCCAATCTCGCAGCAGGTCTAACCAGAAAGGCTCAGTGGGTTTGTTTTTGGAATCTTTGATGACATATTTTGATTTGGCTGGAAAGAAACAGATATAATCGGTGCTTATGATGATACCATATCTATATTTTTGCGTATAGCTTTCGAATTATCTCAAAAGCCTAACTGTGGATGAGAGATGTAAAAACAGGGATCCGCCTCCGTCCAAAGAACCAAGTGAACACTAACCGATATCTCGTCGAAATTGTTCAATTTGTGCCTGCTGACGGGGATAGTCGATGAATGGTCCTTCGAGAACGAGGTACATCTGATAGAAGCTGAAGTACTTTTCACGCGCCATGAGGAATGCTGACGAAGGTGTTCCTTTCGGGACGACGTCGCTCAACTCCAAACCGGTCACGGTATTCGACAGGCCAGCAATACCGCCACAGATCATAATACCACCAATGAGTAATATGAAAATCTGCAATAATAATTGGATCAATTGCTCAAGTAATAAAATACGGAACCAAGAAAGAGTTTCATCACTCGGTGTGATCCTAAACAAATTCATCCGGAGTGCATTTATCTGGGTTCTACTGTACTTTAATCTTAAATATGAAGGAAAGATTGTGATTCCTAAGGTCAGTTTCACAAAACTGCTATGCTCACAACTGCTGCGATTATAACTGCCTAAACACTTTGATTGATTGACATCCGCTGTGCGCGGGAAATTTGTTATTCGCGCGCATTGTAACTGATCACTGATTACGGCATTTCCCACAATTGTAACCAAATTATTGAAAAATGGGCGCCTGATGGCTAGCCTCATACCTTCATAGGCCATGTCTTCAGCAGTGGGATGTAGACTTTGGCGACGAAGTTATCGAGGGAAATTGTCGAGCGAGAATGGCCGTGTTTGGGATTTTTGTCTTCTGCTGTGTTTACAGACTTTTGCTGCGTCACGACTACATCTCTTTCTGCCGCAACCACTTTTGGAATCGTCCCCTTGAAGAAGAGCAGATCGCGACGTCCGGCTTTTCTGCGTATCATATCGAAGGACAACATTGCCACAAACATCGTGAACATCACCATCGCGTTGAAAATCAGCGCCACCGCCGTCTAATAAATATGAATATCGTCAATATTTCCTACTGAAGCACATGAATGGAAACAGTTAAGCACTGAAACACACGGGACATTGAAATGGGTGTTCAGAGTGTCATATATAGATTTTTACGCAAAGTGTGCACACTGTGCAGTATTTGGAATGGTTGTATCAGGCAGAATTGTACGAGTGCATTATATCAGTGAATGAAAAATGACAAAATTTCACCGACGCTCACTAACCTGTCTACAGAACGACTTGATGGCGGGAAGAGGGAGCAGCGAGCCAGCCATGAAGGCGAGTACGTTGTTGATGCTGGTCAGAGAGGCGCTAAGGCCGGTCTCCATCAAGAGAAAGCCAATCTGCTTTCGGTCGGCGATAGTCATAATCTCCTGGTAGCTGTGCACGAGCAGGAACATGTCATCGACGCCCAACCCCAGTGTCAGGAAGGGAACGACCTGAACGTAAGTACAAAAGCTGAATTTCACAGTGAAAATGGCTTAAAGGATTTGGTTTTTTGCGGGCATTTAACATTATTCATACAAATATATCTTGTTTGTGCACTTTGATTTGCTTACATTCAATAGTTTTGTTCCACTGGTATGTGATTCACACCTGATGTTACCTTAATACCCCCTCTCCAATGGCTTCCATTTCTTTTCAAATCTGATTTCTTACCTGTGTCGTAGCGACGTTGTTCTCGATACCGAGCAGCACGCAGAAGCCGAGCCCGGAGAACGTTGCGAACGTGACCAACAGTGTACCGAAGATGGCGAGACCCGAGCAGGAATCAACTGCCAGCCACCACCCGTCCCAGCGCGCCAGGCCGAACGCCGCATACACTACCTGAAGCAAGATGGTTTTCTTGAAGACTGTCACCGATGACGACTGATAACTGTTATTAATTACTTGAACCGCTGTTACCAGAGGACGGCTGTGGAGATTGGGGACGAGACCAACAGAAAGGGGCGGAGGGTTTTAGGTAGAATAATTGGAAGTTAAGGGTGGGGGAGGAGTGAGGTTATGAGTGACCGAATAAATCCCCTAGTTTCGGAATTTCACACTCTACGCTCAAGTTCAAGGATTGCTGTGGCATTTCACAAAGCTTATTTATCCATTACAATAATTTTCAGCTGGCGTCAGTTGTTCGACTTTTGCCCCAGTTCGTCGATTCTAGCTTTGGCCTGGTGGGAGGGAGGAAGGGAGGAAGGGAAATTGCGCGTCCAGCCGATCAATCTGCTCATATATCACACCTGTAACATCAGAAAAAGTGGAAATATCAGTACCATAATTCCGTATCCGAAGAAGACCATGACAAAGTTGAATTCGCTGAACTCCTCTAACATATCGCTGAGTTGCGTAATCGCGAACGGATGCAATGTACGCGGGACGTCGACTGGTTTTGTGTTGATAGGATGGTCGAAGATGAGACTGATGTAAGCGCGCTGCCAATCGGCGGCAATATTTCTTGCCATATCCTGACTCCACAGCGCTCGATTGAGGTGTGGCTTGCTGCCAGACTCGTTACCCTTCAACATGCAGCAGTTGATAATCAATTTTTAACTCTTTTAAAAAAATAGCTCCGTTCATATATTATTTAACGAGCGAGGCGGCCGTATTATTTTGGCTATTCAAATATAGTCAGTAGCACTATAATTTGCTCACCTGGTATCGATCGTATATAGTTTTAGCGTCGGCCATGAGAAGGACGGACTGGAACCCTTCGGCGGAGACAATTTTATCGTTGCGTCGTTTTGGAGCGCCGATGATCATGTCCTCCGGCCAGGTAAGGAAGCGAGCGAATCCGGTGCAGCCTCCAGTCATTACTTTTCCATAGTCTGGATACTTTGGCTGCTCCTCGTTCGTTAGGAACTCGTTCCATAGCTTTGGGTGCTCCCTCATCCACTTTCGAAGCGCATTTTTGTACTTTTCGCAGATCATGTCGACAGGTGCTTCGGTGGTAGTTTCTTCTAAATAGTTGCGCAATCTCAGTCAATTGCATCATTGCGGTATGGTCTATTAACTTTTTGCGATATAAGGGGAATTATAATCATCTCCTATCTGGAACAACTGTATTGTATATTGTTTTCATCTAGCTATCTACAGGACACTGGCTGCGTATTATACTTGCCGTTAAGCAGCTTGAAAATACGCAGCTGAAAACAAAATTCGGTGCATTCATTTTCTGGTAGGAGTGATTGGAGACCCCCTTAATTGGTTGGTCAGTTATGTTTGATCCTATTCTTTCTGTATCCCTTCATCCATCAGAAGTTGGTTTCTGTTCTGGCCACTCGATTCTAACTCCGAGTACAGACTGTATTTACTCTCGCAGAGCTCTTATTATTGCAAATCATCTCGACAATACTTCCAGTCGCTCAAGCGTGTTTACGGAAAAAAACAGTACCCGTCTATCTCAGTCCCCAAGGACATTAAAAGCATCTTCTGCAAAAGAATAATTACCGGTATCCGTTGAATTATCTGCATCATCATAGTATGCAGTATCATCGTCGTATGCTGGAAGTGCCGTAGTTGTCGACACTTTATGAAGCAATTTGTCATTCATGACTGCGCTAATCAGGTCGGTGTTATTCGCTGTAGCGTTTAGAGACGCTTGACGCTTCAGTCGAAATCCTAAAAGTGAAGCAATTAATAAACAGGATGATGAAATGAGATTCAATAACAACTTTGTGAGCTCTCAAATTTTAGTAGTAGACGGATCGGTATGGTAATAAACAAAGAGGATCCATCAACTTTAACGTAAAATGGTCAAAGCCTCATTATAACGTTCAGTCGGCGATTGCAAAAAAAGGAAAGCAAGGGAGATAAATTAAAATTGATATTCTCAGTTCCGTCCGCGTTATCATACCGAATATATCGCCCAAATTTAATGACGAATCTTCCGATGCATTCTTAGGTAATTCTTCTTCTAGCACGAATCGTTGGCCTTCAGGGAGGGCATTGTTCCATTTGATAAACTTGTGAACAGCGTTGCACGGTTCCCAGCCGTTGCTGATATTTACTGGGCACATTGGGTCAAGAGGATCGATGCAAGGTCGGTCCAGATAACCAACACCAACCTTGGCCTGAAAATGTAGTGTAAAGCAAAAATAATGAAATTTACATGAGGTATTAATAGTCTGGGCTCGATTGGTTTGGGGTGTATGCACTTCCCTCCCCTCAGTAACTCCTGGTATTATTATTTTACTATTTCGCTATATATTATCATTCTTCGTTCAAAGATGCCCAAGTCATTTCCGTCAGGCTCTAGGAACAAATACAGTAATTGTCGAAACGATAAAGGCTACTTCTAGCAGTTTTCGTATTTTTCATATTCACATGTTTTGGCATACTTATAGAGACGCTGTAGCTTAGCAATGATCTGTATAGACTTCTTTAATTAATGCAATTATCGTCACTCTTTTCATCGCACTGTTCGTTGGAAAGCCTGCACAAGTGTTTCAAATGAAAGCACTTACTCTCTTAAAAATATTCTTTATATCCGTGAGATCGACGAACTGGCTAGCTTCGTCGAGAACAGCCGATGGATTGAGATTGCTCCAGCTCATGTGCCCTTTCGGCAAAGAACTTAAGAACGCATTGATTTCTGGCCTAAAAGAATGCGCTTAAAATTAGGTAGAGCAGCAAACAGTCGAAACAGCCTTCAGATTTTTGCATTTGGATGTTCCATGCACTATAAAAGTGAATAGTCATTCGTTTAATTTCAATCAAATGTTTTATGCAGCAATTTAAAAGTGTTAATAATATTTACGGAAGAAGTAGTGGCGGGTGAGGTCCGAGCGGCTTTGATCCTTCCCAGAAACAGTCGATTGGCGTGATCCAGAGACATGGCATAACTTTTTCCAGGAGACCTGAGACGGCAGCAAGAATCGGGTCTTTTGGCAGAGCCCCAATAGGCGGCTTGAAACAAATATCCGCCAACGACCACGTTCTAGAAAGTGACGCTGAGTCAATAATTTTCAACACGGTTTAGTAGTAGCAGAACAATGACGGGGTAGTCTCATGGAGTCTGTGTGTTTACATACTTTGCATTTTACATACAACAGAAAAAGAAATCAATAGAAATCTTAAATACGATATATATCTTCAAGCGCGGTTATTGTACCTCTATTTAAAAGCCGTGCTCTTACAGACGCCAGAATTCCTTTCTGCTTCTTGTAAGCATCAGTTTTAAAACCAATACGCGACAAATATATTTTGCGCATTCCATGAGTTAAGGGATTAAATTTGCAACTCATGTGAGAATGAAGGGACGCCCCCCCCCCCAGCTCGCCCACTGCCGACCACTGCCTATCCCCTTAATCCTAATCTCTCATATTTTCTCGTGACGCATTTTGATCCTTCTCACTCGGTCGAACATTCGGAAGTTGCACGCACGAATGAGCATGTAAAAAGAATGTAAAAAATTCACATCCGACTTATATCCGGTGACAGTCAGATATTCGAAAATAACTACAGTTGTCCAAGCCTCAAACATTACTGTAGGAGCGATAGCCTTTGGTGATGCTGGGGAAAGTCTAAAAATCAACAAACTGCCGAGGTTGTTTCAGTCTCCTTTACTTTTTGTTCCTCGAGCATGATTGTTTGTGACCTGATTTTAAGCTGATATGTAAGGACTAGCGCAAGAACTAGAAGTACTATGGATACGTTCCCGGTCGAGAGCGCCTCAGGTGACTCTCAGAGAAGTCACATAGTAACAGTGTTGGAGGTTGTAAGCAAATATCTCGATAAACGAGATACCTTATTTACCCATACCTAGTTTCATTCTATCTACTTTTATGAAAATGGTTTTGAGAATAGGTACAAGCTAAGTGTACTTGCACAAAATGGACACTCGTTAAAGAAAAAGTTGTTATCCTGTTTAAGTAAGCCAAGTGAAATATCTATAATGTCTATCTAGCTTTGCTAACTCAGATTTCAAACGCTCAACACTGCACATTAGAGCATCGAGTATTTTTTACGACAGAAAAAACTCCTTACTCATTATATGCCTGAATTTGCAGTTTGGCGACTTCATTCATAATATCCACGTGCTTTAGTAAACCCTCTTGAGTTAGAATATTGTCGCCGTTCGCGGTCGTTTGAATTAGCACTTGAAAGGCAGAGGATATGCCTTTTGGGGCAGTTTTTGGTGTCGCCTCTCGTTTAGACCTTGAATGTTCGTGTTCAGGAATACTGGCCACCAGTGTGTCGTAATCTCGTCGAATCATTGCAGGAAAATCTATCTCTCGCTGTAATCTTCCACCCTCTGAAATTGTTTTAATTAAAACATTTATCAACACATACATGGAGACAGCGTTTTGAAGATTCGAAAGATTACAGGATTTCATTGCAATTTGCCAAACACCGTCTGTCATGCCTTTATGTGCGCAGGTTTGTATATTATTTAAAATGCAATATTGGACTCTCTTCGCCGCAATAAATGAGTAATGCTTTGTTCGCAGATGTGAGGTGCAGTGGAAATCTCTTATGCTGGTAAATAAGGGACTAGCCGATTTTGACCGCTATTAGCAAGTTATCGTAGTAATCTAAACCGCTATAAGCGATTTCAACTGTAATCTTGCAGCCGCGCAGATAATGAAACTCTTCGTTGGTACTCGAAACCGGACGGATCGGACGTCATCGCACAATTACCCTCCGGACAAAATGGTGTTCGAGGAGCGATCGCATGCAAATGGGAGTAAATCAGAGCGAGTCAAAATAATTGTCCTCTGACAATATCGCTGTTTTGATTTTAATGGACCATAATCAACAATAGTGATCGTTTACATTGCCGACCAGTTACTAAACGCGCACCACTGTGCATACTGTCTCACTATGAGCGCGGGCATTTTAGTAGGGGGTTGAATTTCAGTTCGAATATTGCCCCTCGTCCAGAGCGATCCCTCGTTCACTTTCAGAATACAGTCTCCACTTTGTTACCCCCCCCCCCTCTCTCTCTCTCACTCTTTCTCTTCGTACTAGTGAAAGTACCGTTCGTAACACGAAGACGCCCCTCCCTTTTGCAGGTGCCCTTCCAACGGCAAAGCTGCACCAGATTTAAAACAAACAACAGTTTTACGACAACAACAAAAAAGTGCACGCAATTAAGCACAGTAGGAAACCAGTTGGCAGGAGGCGCGAATTAATGCAAATCTATGTTATATTAGGATGTAGGCATTAATAATAAAGTCGACATACCTTCGACCCAGAGCTTGACGAAATCGGCCTGAACTTTGTATTGGCCGGTAAAGAACGGCAGAACGAGGCATGTCGAACAAAATAAACCCATCACTATGAATACTACTATAGCGTGCCGCTGGATAAATGTGCCATGATAAAAAAGACATCTCTGCATTATGGCTCGAGCGTAGAGCGCTACTCGGCTGCCTTTTGCTACACCCTGAAAATCAGAAGTTGGCGTTAAATTCGAAAAAAAGCAATTATTTGCTGTTGATTGTATCTTTAATTGTTGTTGAAATGGTTATTTGGTTAAAGTGTTACTGCATTCGAAAAAACGCATCAGACCAGATTCCCTTAAAATTTCGTTGCACTTTGCGTGGAGTGCACAGAGTTTTTGCGCATATTTTTGTACTGCGCGTCTCAACGATTTACTTAATTTGATTGATGATGCAAAACCAGCCGTTTATCTCTATAGTAGTCTGTTTGGACCACGCCATCATGTGAAGTGACGTTCGGCGCAATTTACATTATTGTACCGCTCGACTCTAGCGTAATCATGAGTAAATGTCTAAGTGTCTGACATTATTAATAAAAAACGCGAAATTAGCGGTGTCGAAGCGCAACTCAAACATGTTTTACATCCGACACTTCTTTTAGTGCGCGAATACTCGACCCCAGAGCACTTCATACGTCATAAAACTTGTGATCAGTGAGCATTGAGAAATTGATTTGTCATTTCCGTATTCGAAGAGTTGAGACTCCAAACTTCAGTTCACTTTTTATATACTATGAAAGAGGTCGTAAGGTGCGTTTTTGATATGTCATGTGATTAATATGCGATGATAGAATCTCGTACCGCCCGGACTTGCTGGAGCGCAAGGCCTGCGTCGCACCATGACGGGCGCCTGGAGAAATCCTCCTGCCATTTTTGGGAGAAAATGGACGGGTCGGTAGGAGCGATGAATTGGTCCAATCTCTGAAAGGATAATTTAAAATTACATTGACTGTACTGTGTCGAGACGCGAGAACTGGCTGCGTCATCCCCTTAATTTCGCTCTCCAAACGTCGCCTCTTGCGATCGACGAATGGCTGGAAAGGGCGCATTCTCACCCACGTTTCGACGACGCCCACTCACTAGTCGAAAACATTTCGTCTACTTCAAACTACAGCAATTCAGTTCAGATCAAACTTCATTTTTGTACATTTCTCTCGCAGCAATCAGATGATCACTGTAGGGACCGAGCCGCACTGCACGTGAGTAAGACGCGTGGAAAAACAAAATTAACCATGCAATTGCTGTTTCTTGTTTTCTCTTTCATTCTCAACAAAGCTATAATTAAAGGAAAACTCCCCTCACACCTAACGATCGGTAACATACCGTAACTTGTTATTAACTGCGCACGAAAAGCTAACTGCGAATTATTTAACTCTTAATTAACATGTCGCAAAGCAATCTTGTCATACGAAACAAAATATATATTCTGCAATACACTGCCGAAAGGAAGAGGTTACCGCAATTCCCTTTTAGTGTCACGGCAATTCTGTTCTCTATAGACTTTCGCATAGCTTGAATAAGTCAAATAGAATTAATTTTTTGCGGCAAATTTTGATATATTGAACTTTAGGTACCCCGCTTCAGCAGTTTGTCTTTTGGCTTTTCCGAATTCGCACATACTGCTTACGCGACTTTTTAATATGATAGAGCGATACGGATACTGCCACATAAGCTCAGATGAAAAACTTGAAAACTTGGCAGATACAAAGTATTGGAACGAACTTCTGTCGTAGGCCATACAATAAATTGTTTTATACTCGCATTTGTCCTTCCGCATGATTGCAGTTTAATACAATAGCGCTGGCAGTAGCCAGCTCATTTCTGCAACTGTTCTCAGTTCGTTGAACTGTTGANTCTATACTCGCATTTGTCCTTCCGCATGATTGCAGTTTAATACAATAGCGCTGGCAGTAGCCAGCTCATTTCTGCAACTGTTCTCAGTTCGTTGAACCCTTTGGCGCGTGCTCACTCAACGGAATGAAAATTGCGGGGTTTGACTCTCTCTGATCGATCCACCTCCGAGTTCGCTCGCTGTCGACCTATACTAACCCACTAACACGCGCCCAAAAAGTAAATGTATATAGTAGTAGTAGTGATAGTCGTAGTAGTAGCGCGCATAATATTTTGGCTACATCAACCAGACGACGCGCAATAAGAGTGAGTCGCAGTTTCGCCAATTGAGAACAGATGATAAAGACGAAAAAAACCAAAAAATGATGACTCACATTTTTAATCCATCGCAGCGGACTGGACTTGACCGGCTTCTTAAGCTCGCTCTCAGACGAGCTGCTGACGGTGTAGGCCTTGCTTTTCATAGCAAGGCCGGCGATGACGATAAAAGGCAGACGCACCACCTACAATTGGACGACGACAGGGACGCCCGCTCGAGTCAGATTCGACCAACTCCAATAACGGAACTATGCCAACGGCGAATGCGGCCGGACGAGTATCGTCTCTTTCGTCTGACGCGCGCAAGCGCAAAACAATGGACGAGGGGTGATGGCCCTGAATCGGCGGCGTGTTTCTCCGGCTGGCCGGTATTCTTTCGTCGGTCGACGCAACAGATACCAACGCGCGGAGGCGGCTCAGACCCGACCGCCCAACGAATGAAACTCCAATGTGGTCGGCGGAAAATCGCGCCGCGACCACTGCTCCGATGCGTTCACCCGTTTTGTTGTCAATGACGTCGCATGGCCAGCCCGAGGCGCTGTCGGGCGACTTGGTGCAATTTGTTCTGGTTTCGTCGAGTCAGTGGTCGTCGCCGTTTTGTCCTGCAATCGGCGCGTCTTCCCTTTGCCTTCCTTCTTTTGAATCGTTCGGCGCGGCGCCATGTTCTTTGCGCCTTTTGATAACAGACCAGTGTAGAAGCGAGAAACTGGTCAATTATGCGGTCCCCAATTTTTCTTACGCACTCAAGTGCACGATTGTGTTGGCGTAATGACGATTTTGCACTTTTTCGCTGTGACAAGGATGTTCGTCCATTCATGCGTAGTGGCGCGGGGCCGCCTAAGAGGAGCACCTGACTTCAGGAAGTCCCCGAGTGAACGGCGTAGATTTTGCGTTGTAGCAGAGGGGACAATTTGTTTTACATTCTAGCGCGTCCCATTCCCGTAGGAGATTTGCCATGTGAACATTGGTTCATCGTCCAGGTGCAATTCAGGTCATTAGAGTGCTGCGAGGCCGATTGAAGACTGGAAAAGAGGGCATCGCTGTGCACTTCATTTGTAAAATTAGAACGACGCCTTTTACGATTCGTTAAAAGAGAAATCGTACGCCACAATCGACTAAATTGATTTGTTAACGGATCAGAGTTCACAGTGTTCGTTGAATTGATAGAGAAACTAGGACGACGTTACAGTGGCTCCTTAGAGAAAAGAACTAGAGAGCGTCGATTTGCTGTACTACGAGTGAACGTTTGTCGAACATATATCACAATGATATGAATGTGTTGAGACGTTGCATTCACATAGATGTACAAATCTTGTTATGAAATGTACTCTTAAACGATTTTCTTCTATAGATTCCAAGGAAGTTGTACGAACGGAACCGATTGACAGAACAGTTCCTTGATCGCACTTTGGAGCATCTAAATAACGTGCATCAACAATCCCAATCGCATATTTCCCAAAGTAAAGCTCAAAAGTTACAGGATACTAAAATAATCAATTAAATGGCCAGGTGGGCACATCCTTTCTGCCCCGTCGGATGGCTGGACACTCCGACGTAGTGGATTGACGACCATATGAAATTGTACGGCGGCATGAAAGAATGGATGTCCGCGAATTGGGACAGTCTACTTTCGCTGTACGCGCGCCGCGAGTGAACGACCGATTTATGTCATTACCGTCGTATTTTCAAAGCAACCATGCGATACAGCTTTGCGTTTCTAGTTTGCATTGAATTCGAAAAATGAGCCGCTTGCTGCGAATAATTGCTGGGTTTTTCTGGCATCGATACGTCGGACACTGACACGCGCACCTCATTTTTACACAAATACGATTTAGAAACGTATAATCTGGACGTGTGACGAGCGCATAATACTCCGCGATTTCGCCCATGCCAACTGCACGCAGTATCAGTCTCCCTTCTATATTCTTCAACTAGGCGATCTTAAAGCTCACATACACTCCCTGTAGACAAGTTGCACTTATAAAACATGCAACTCGTCGCATACTTTGCGCATGTGACAATAATTCTGCTGCGGGCAATTGAAGGATGGAAGGATGGCATGCATTCTGCCGAGTGTTGATCAAAACAAATTCATGTTCGTGCGGTGCATATGGCAATTTGCCATTCTTGCACGATTATTCCGGTTTCGTAATCCTTCCTGAGCTCGCGCTCTTCCCATTCACCACTTAGGTTCGCGCAAATGTACTTCAAACGATACGAATTGAGAAGTAGTTTATTTCACTTCATAAAATTTAACTTTGCTTATCATACATTCTGAATTATGATCACAATTTTACCTACCGATGCAGACGGAGCTGGAAAGTTGCTTGAAAATTTGTTATCCTAATTGATTCTAAACATCATTAAGTTTAGGTGTCATTGTTACAATAAAGGTGCGAATCAACAATCGAAAAATAGCGTGCAAGAGGCTTTCCAGTCACCCTACATATGAGAACCAACAACACCATTGCATTCTGGTTGCAATGAGAAATTGCGGTGCAATGCAAGGTATCAAAAAAGCGATGCGACGACTGTTACTTGACAAAATATTTACAAATATCAGACACTCCAACCAAAAATAATGCAAACACTAAGTAAGCACAAAACTGTGGAATTCAGTTAGAGTGGAGTCCATATTTCACCCATACCAAAAAACTAGTTTGTAGCGAGACTCGTATCGCACATCATACAACGCAATGGGTGCATTTCCAACAACAATACTCGTCAATAATCAAACTTCATTCTACACCACAGCCACAAACAAACACAGCATAAAGTGAAATAAATATAGTGTTTATGTTGTAAACAAGATCAACGCGGATGTTGACGCGAAATCTGTGCCGCGTCATCGCTGTTTTGAGAAATGAAAACGAATCATAGGCCCGAGGTCCGAGCGGTAGAAATCAGCCGATCAAACATCGAAGGGGGTCAGAAAAATGGGGGTGATTTCGTTTTCCCTAAGAAAGGACATGAGCTCGTTTTCTTGAACAAAAGGCGCCGCGGTATACGAGATTGTGAGATGCTATTTAGGCGGACGATTCATCGTGTTGCGCCCCGGACGATTTTGGCATAAAGGAGGCCGGTTTGTGGCCAATTGAGTGTTGGGAAGCGTTGAGGCCACCGATCAGCCCCTGGGCGGTTTGGAACAGGTTGATTGGGCTCGATCCATCGGTGATGAGTGCCGTTTGCAGACCCAATCCTTGAAGCAGTTTTACCTAGAAAATTGAGGATTATGATTCTGGATTAAAGATTATCAAGAAATCTAAAATATTCGAAAAGGATAGGACAAAACTACACCGTAACAATGCGTTAATTTTTACTCAATTGCGTCGTGAAGTGAATGGGCGAGTGAACGCAAAAGATGTTTCGCAGAAAACCTTCCTTTAGTATAATAATCAAATTTTTACAAATCTGCGCTGTTATTCCAAAGTAGAGGTTGGTCTGTTTATATGTTCGTGGGATATGTTCGTGGGTACGCGCCCAAAGTATCATTTTATCCAGAATTAATATCTGTACTATAGCCTTGAGTAAGTTAAAAATATAATTGAGGGTAATAACGCCAAGTCAGGGGAGTAAGTACCCACAAATCCCGTATGATTATTTTCTGAGAAAAATTCAAGATATTTCGAATCTTAAGTTAAATTCAAAATATTTCGCATCTCGAAGCAGTAATAAAGCGGCAGGTAAATACCGTACCTGCATCTCGGGCCCAGCGACAGCAATGGCGCGGATGGTGTCGGCACCGAGGGCGCCGACCATATCCTTGAACTTGGTCAGCTCGATGGCAGACAAGGACTGAGCGTGCTCGATATCCAGGTGGTTCTTCTCGCTCAAGTACTTGAGCTCGGCCTCGCGCGCCGCCGTCAATCGCTCCAGCTCCGACTCTGTCTCGATCTTACTCGCCTCCGCCTTCAATCGAGCCTGCTCCACTGCCGCTTCGCCCTAAAGTATACGTATTTTGCGAGCCACCCTGTAATTTGATGCAAACAAAGCGTCAAGAGGTTACTGATTCCAGTTGGAAAATGTTCTCTTTGAATATAAAAGTAGCCTGTTCGATAAGAAAAATGTTTAAAATAAAGTATAAATGACATAAAAAAACAGGATAGACAATGGAAAGAAAGTGCTAACCTCGATGCGGGAGGACTCGGCTTGACTGTAGGCTTCGGCCTTGGCCTGACCGGTGCTTTCGACGGCGGCACTCTGCGCCTGGAGCTCGAGCAAGCCCTTGCGGGCACGCTCTGCTTCAGCCTCGTCCGAAATCTTCTGACGCTCCAGCCGACCGCGCGCTTCCTGTTCCAATCGCTCAGCTTCGTGCCTGCAATGTCACTACGGTAACTGTACTGTCGTCACACGAGAGGACGAGTGAGGGGTGCGAGAAGACAGTCATTTATTTGAAGATCGTGAAGGGACTACAGGTTTGTGTCGGATACGCGCAGAGGGATCAAATGAAAGTCTTATACAAGTCTGTGACCCCAGTGCGCGGTTGTCTTAATGGAAATAAGAAATGCATCTCGTGTTAACAGTGCAAAACAGGCTGATAAAATAAAATAATTCTTAATATATAACATATAATTCGACTGACCTCGCGGTGGCCTCCTGAGAGTTGGTGGTGATCTCAATGGCGAGCTGCACGGACTTCTGGAGAGAATCGCGCGTTCGCTGATCGACTGGCTCGACCGATTGGATATCGGTGCTCGTGATGACTAGGTTGTTCTGCGGGAAGTGAAAGGTTTTCCCCACTTTGCCGTTTTCGTCCATGCCGAACACGGCCGTGCGAATAATACGCGCCGAGTTCTTGTGGAACTCATCGAACTGCAAATTTTCGCATTAATGACTTGGAATTTATAACTCAGACACAAACGGACGGCGTGCATGCATTAATGGTGCGATCGTTCATCATTCGTTTCTCCCTCTCTCTTTCAAGCAAACGCATCTTAACTGGAAATTAATGAGTGATTTTGAAAAAAGCTTGATAGTTCTTTAAAATAATCTTAGAGTTTCCGTATTAACCGAAATTTTCAACGCTTTTCATACGTTCTGCTAAAAACGGCCTCAGAGCGCATAAATTGTTCGGCATATCTCTCGCTGTTAACGCCCTCGAAACGTTGACGAATGACAACATCATCTCCAGATTAAAGTGAAGAAACATGTAAGCTAAGCCAATCGCAATCATATAGTCAAAATTGACCGATCAGTAACGAGAAATCTTTGCTTAAAGGTATTTTCGCACCGAAAGACCGAGCTGATCTTTACTAACTATAATATCTTTTTTAAATTCTATGTTACTGATCGACAATGATTGACTATAAGCTATTCCGCTACGTACCGGCACTTGCGCCACCATGCCGCGCACTCGCGAGGCGATAGCCTTGCAGGCGTCGCCGACGAAGTCGGGGACGGAGAAGAGTTTCGTGGCGGCGACGGCCGACTTATCGCCGATGTCAAAGTGCCAGTTGTAACTCAGCTGAAGCTGAAGACGGGCGTGGTCGCTGGTCTCCACAGTGACGATGTCCGTGCAGAAGTCTGGTCCAAGGAGGAGGCACAGAGAGCGAATGACGTTCGGCCTTTTTGGCTTGCCGCCGCTCAAGGAGAGCTGCGTGAAGTGCTCGTCCGGCCCGAGCATCACTAGATCCGGTCCAAATATCACACTAAATTGGAAACAATTATGTTAATCGTTTGGTGACAGTAAACGCTTCTTAACAATAGTGTGCAGCGCTTAACTTTACTAAGCTGGCGAATGTAATACCTACCTATTGTTAAAACTGTTAAATTAGTAATAAAGGTTCAAAGGGATACCGTAGAATGCCAACTATATCATATATCACAAAGCATATCATTAGCACTGACAACGTTAAGGGAAGCCTCAGAAGAGACGATTTTCTTGTTACTGATGAAGAAATTTTGGGAGTACCACCCCTTCTGTAACCATTTACAAATCTGCTCAGTGAAAGAGATTGTGGACGATTGATTTGTAGGAATAGCATCAAATTCAGCACATATTCTTGAGCACACAACCAAAGTTCTCTTACCGAGCCTTCTTCTCCTTGTAGTCGTAGATCTGGACGGCGGCGTTGTGGGGCACGCGGAAGGTGACCACCTTGGTCTTGTCGCGAACGCCACGCCCATCGGCCGTCTTACCGCCGCGCTCTCCGCGATCTGCCACCGGGTCCTTGCCTGCTCCAAGCAGCGCTTCAGCCGCCTCCGGCAAATCTTTTGGCCACAGCTCTTCATCCTAAAATATATTCTACTTTACCACGAGCACATTATTGTACTGAAAGACTATCTAATATGAAAAGTTGAGACAATAAAGATTGTAAGATTGGTGTTTATATCAATGTGAAGTAGGAAGCTATGCTCAGTTTGGACTGCGTAGCTGCAAATTGTCCTCAGCTGGGCAAACCAATAATAGCGAGTTAGGTAACGCTGATAACATGTTACTGCTTTTGCTTAATCGTTGCTATCTCGAATGCCACAAGTACTAACCATCATCTGATTCGGCATGGCATTGGCCAAGCCAAAAGAGGCAATGTTTCCCGGTGACGCAGCGAATGACACCCCTCGTTGAGTTGACGGCGCAAAATGCTCTTGCGAGAATGCTTGCAGAGCATTAAATGACGACCCAGGGGGCGGCTTGAATGGACCTTGGTTTTGGCTTAGCACTTGCTGATTTTGATTTGGCATTTGTTGCTGTATAGCGACCGACTGCATCGCACCAAACGAAGTCTCTGCAGGTAGGGGCGCGGGAGGGATGTTCCGACCGCTCGCAGCCTTTGGTGGATATCGCTGCGGCATCACCACTGGACCCAAATGATAGCCGAGCAGACTTTCAACGTCTTTCGGTAGCTCTTTCGCCCACTGTTCCTCATCCTACAAGGCAGCTGAGCTTTGTGATTGGCAGAAAGAGACAATGCGCTTCAAAGGAAGCAGGGAAGGAAAGACTGAGGTCTGATAGCAAAGCGCTGTGTATTTACCCAGAAATATCTCAACTTATGTCGTCTGCTCAGTGTCACGAAAGATGACTCAATTGACATTTTTTGCTGGCGTCCCTACGTCTCCCTAGCCGCGCGAATAAGCTTCATAGAGTCCTAGTGAATAACAGAAAAGCAAAAGCTCTCATGGCAGAGTGCACAGAGTAAAGCGATGTGACTCGAAAAAGAGATCGAATGCTGACCTGAGTGAGCATATAGGATTCGCCGATGATAGCACGAACGCGACCAGTCTTGATGTCACGCACATAGATGCCTTCGTTCTCGTCGAGCGGGATGGCGGTTCGCTGCGTGACCACCTCGACCTCGACGGGCGGCACGTACTCGGTCGGTCCGCGGATCATCCATTTGTCACCCGGCAAGCGCTCCACGCCGGCCACGGTGTCAGTATACGCCTCGTTCGCACGCAGGATCAAACCCTGAATCAGTTCAAATTATGATCGTTTCTTACGCCTTATACGCGCTCAATCATCCGCTAAATCAAGAGATAAACGCCCGCTGGCCCAAAATTCCTTAATTTGGTTAATTTGGTCACAGTAGACGTAGTTAATAGAGTACAAAGGCGATTAATACTCGATGACAAATGCAAAAAATGTAGAAAGTATGTAAATGCTATGTATGCAAAATGCAAAAAATGCAAAACAGATCATGTTCAGCCGCGCTCACACACCAAGCTACAGTATGCCATCAGATATCATCAACGACACATGCATAAAGAAATAACAGTACCTCGTTCTCACTAAGAACATAGACGTTCTGAATGCCGCGTTCGAGGTGCTCTCCAGGCTGCAAGAAGAACGACTTCTCTCCCTGGATGAGCTTGCGCTTGCAGAGCTGCGGCTTGCCATCAGCGCCCACGGGGTTAACAATAACCGCGTATTGTCGGTTGCTTAGTGTCGTTATGAAGACCTCTTCGACAACCTGAATTAAGCGATTATTACTGAATTAATCGTACTTTGCTGAGAGTTTCTATCGCCATTCCGCCATTCTCAAAAGCAGCTTTCCAATTGAAGATTATTCTGCACTGCTTCAAAATTGGTAGTACGGTCAAGCTTCTGTCCGTTTGTTAGAATTATTCACGCATTTTTCATCATATAAAATTTCCACCTGAATGAGGACATTTTTCTGTTCAAGAGAACATTTGCTAAGTCAAATTAATACGAAAAATGCCTTCTATGAATTTAAAGTCGTCTTTGAATTGGAAAGTGTCCTTATCAAAATGTATATATATATAGGATATATATCTGTATTATGAAAAGTAAGAACTGCAAGCTGAACTTAAAAAATTAACCCGAGGAAGGCTTTATGTGTGCAGAACTGTAAAATGCGAACCTCTTCATATATTTCAGGGATGTAGGTGTCGCTGTCCTTCATCTGAACAAGCCATTCTTCACCGTTCTTACGCACGATGTTGAACTGATCCTTGAAGGTCCGCGTAGCGCGCACGTGGAGCGCCTTCTTCTCCGTCAGCACGTGGGCGTGCACTGTCTCCACCACGTCTTCATAAGCACCGGGGAGGTACGCTCCAACCTGTAATTATAGTAATTTTATAAATACTGAAGTAAGATCAAGGTTTAAGTAATTGATATAGAATATTGATTTACTACAGAGAGCTATCTTGGAATTTACAAACACAAATTTCAATTAATCATAAAATTTAAACTTGCTCAAGTTTGTTCTGTTTAACTTAAATATACATTTATTATTAAAACGTAAAAACATTTGCAATACACAATCGGATACTGTAGTTATTTTTAGGAAATTTCGCTTTGCAGCATATCATGCGCTTCTCATAAACCATATGTCATTGATCGATCTTTTATTTCATACCTTATCTGTTATTTCCATCAGATGATCCTTTCTCGTATGATTTCTATCAATTATTTACTTTTTTGAATAATGTATTTCATATCTTTACGACTTAATGGGACCGGTCAAAATTAGGCTAAAAGGCAGGGATGTTAAAATTACTCGCTGCACTTAGCGCTGGTGAAGGAAGATTCATAGTAGGTGGGATGGGGACTATGTTCCCCATATCCCGGTTGAGTATTGAGTACACCACAGTTGTATAGTATGCATGTTCAGATTTGGGCAAACGTTGAATTAAAATAATTCACCTTGTGCACCAGCCATTCTTCGCCGGTGACTCGCACTCGACCGTCTCGATCGACCGTCTCTCGACGCGCTCGCAGTTTAAGAGCCTCGTTGGGTCGAACGGTCGTCGCATGAACCACTTCTTCCACAGTCACCTCCTTTCGAGGAATGTATGTTCCTGCAAATCGCGTAATAGAACCATTTTGTCAACATTTGGACGAATTCCCATTAAAGGCGCCCAACTATCGCCGCCCTACGAGACTTTATTGGAAAATCGTGCGAAAAGATGAAAAAGTACATTCACCTGCACAAATTGTGCTCGTCATTGTAGCGCACTCAAGCAAACTTTATCTTTATTCTGTTGCTATTAAAAAACACTGGGTATCTAAAACTGGCTGGCGGCTTTTTACACAAAATGCCGAGGTGAATATAGCCGATGTTTGCACCCTCGTTAACATGTGCCTTGGTAGCGCAGTCGGTTAGCGCGTCAGTCTCATAATCTGAAGGTCGTGAGTTCGATTCTCACCCAGGGCATTATGTTTTTGCTGTTTCGTATCCTGATTTTCTTTTCGATTTACGTTTTGCATTCGTTGAAAAGAACGATAATTCTTCAGTAGACATCATCTATTTGGTCAGTAAGGACTAAAAAAGCCCTACCGATTGTTTAAATTGCTATCAAAGAGTGTTATATATATTACATTTTGTTATTTACTAACCTGGTCCTTCGAAAAGCCATTCGTCGCCGGCGACGCGCTTCTTGCCGCCGACGTCTTCGAAGTCGAGAATGGACTTGAGTCGAAGGGCGGAATCGGCTGGCACCACCTGGAGCTTGGTCGGCGGGGTCTTGAGAACCTCCCCGGGGTAGAGCGGGAAGGGGTCTTGAGGCAGACGGATCTCCTGGTCGGCGTGGGCCAAGTGGACCTGGCCCGAAGCGTCGAGCTTGATGACGCCGTCTTCATCTCGCGCCACCGGGTTCTCGATGACGCAGTAGTGGCGCGGTGGGACCGTGATCATGCGCTCCGGCGATAGTACCACTCTGAAATATGTTTAAATGGTCCTACCTCGCGGTGTGCCCTGCGAGCGGACGCGAGAAACTGAAACTTCTAGGCAGCTTTGACCAGAAAGGGAGGAACGGGACAACTACTGAATCTCGATGGAAAGGACGCTGAACATTTCCGCCCTCACCAGAGTCGCCGAGCGAAGTCAAAACGTTTGCTCGACCTATGCTCAGATTTTTGCCTCTGAACTCTTTCTTGCAATCGCTTGCAAAACAGGAAGGTAAACAGATTCTTAGATTAACGTATACAGCCCCCCCCGCCGACCGCCCGCTTGTCTTCAAATGCTTACCTCTCATTGTCTTGACGCACGTAGGTCTTGGGACCGATCTCGACGCGCGTGACGTTCTGAAATAAAGAAAGCATAGAGACGTCTTTCCGTCATTAAATAGTGCCAAATTTACGGCGTTCAAGTCGAGCACGTGCATGTAGAAGAAAGGCGGCAGGCGGAAAATGGCATCTCCATCGCTGGTGGGGCCTCGGCCCGAACCATAGGTCGACGACTTCCCACCGGTGCTTTGTTGCGCCATGTCTTCAATGGTTGCTGCAAGAGATGACATGAGCGATCTCTAATTTTTCATAATATAAATATCGCGCGCTCGTCCTATTCTCTTTCCTACTCTATCATCTTATCAAATCACTTGAAATCTGAAGCCTGTTTTATAAAACTATCAAAGAATTGCGAAAGTGAGAGCGCTTTTTAGTTACTTTTAAGTTTTCCCGATTCTCTGACTCATGCGTCGGCGTACTAAACTAGATGGCCGCCATCTTGACGACGAAGGAAACTCTCAACAGTGATGCGCGTCGATGAAAGAGCTGACTGCATATTCAATACCGAAGTTGGCGTTTGTGGCAATACAATAAAGGCATAAGAAGCGAAGCATTGCAGAGCGCTATCTACGCTCTGTTTGCGCTGCGGCGAGAAACCCACGCGTATGCCGCGCCCAGACAGAATTGCACACCCTTCGATGACGTATCCTGACGTCACTTTGGTTATAGCGACTAGCAGGAAACGATAAAAATCAGAATAACGTGAATCACAGTAGTATTCGTTAACGCCGCGATTGCACCGTTGGTTCAATTTTCTTAATGGAGCAATCCCAATCAGTTTCTACTCGTCTAATATCCAGCATTTTCAACGAGGCTCTTTCAAAGTGCATCCACTGCAACATATACATGCAAGCAAAGCGCCTCAGACGTCGACGGTTGGCCCAAACGCCACGTCACGCTTTAACACAAGCCACACTTCCGCTAGTCACCCGCTATCACATTCGCGCACGTCGTCTATTATTCAAACATGCTACACAAGCTAAACAAGCTGTCGAGGTCCGGAGAGAGTATTGTTCTCGTCCGCTGGACCGCCTTTTATCCTATTCGAAACGATTGCGCACTATTTCACAACTGTGATGCAAGGTTGCGACTGCAACGAATGAGCTGACTCACATTTCGACCGAGCAGCGCTGCCGGTCTTTGCGAAATACGCACAGCTGAGTACGTGCGCATAGCGACAAACGTCGATCAATAAACCTTCCCTGACAGTTTTTGTGTACACGACTGTTGCTACGGGCACTATTAGAGTGCAGAGTTCCAGTTTTTACTCCCACTCGGTGACTACTTCCTTTCATCCTCGATGAATAATTGTTGAAGAGGGCTACTTGTTTTTTGACATTACTAAGATTGAAGCGATGATTGTTTTGTTCTTGTGCAAATATGAACAACTCAAATAGTTTTTAAAAGCGAAAACTTTTTAAGTGAACTGTATGCCATTATCTTTTCTCCATTTACCTTTGAGGCAGGTTTTAAAACTAACGAAAAACCGACCTTTTCGCCTCACAACAACAAATTTCACGGATGCAATGCAATTAGCTTTATTACCAGGCGTAAGGCCATGATCGAAAGCACCGGATAGGATAATTATTTTCCTAAACGCTAAAACGATTAAACATCTTTTGCGGTTGTAAGCAAGAACAAGTGTAATTTAATTCACTCTACCGCATCTACTGCATAGATATATGTTTATATGATATCTGTTTTATGTAGCATCATATCTATTTAACCGATTTAATCACGGTAAGCTGTAACCTTGAAATATTGGGCCAGTTTCACATCGCGTTTATTAATTTATTAATACTTGAAAACTGAGTTAAGTACGACTTTAGCTAAAGTAAGGGATATGAAATTGGGTGGTTAATGCATAACGACACGTGTACAGTTACTCTACCATACTCATGCGTATTGTTAGCCATCTGCCGCGTTGTCACTGATAAAGAAATAGTAGATATAAGTGACAATATTTCGCAAAGCTGTTGAAATCACTACTGGTGATTTCGCTACACATGTGGGAGACACGGTGATAAGTCAGAAGTGACGTGGGCGTTACGAAACCTCCCACTCGCGTCAACAGTCGAAACTGCAATTAGTCACTGTTCATATTTTTAATAAAGTTCCACGCAGGAAAGTAATGTATTAATTTATTAAGTAAATGTCAATATAAATATTCAACAACAGCTGGGTGGTTGTTGGAAAAAAGACGGTAATATACAATTTTCACTCTAATGAGGTCACTTTCTAATTCGAAGAGGACCTTATCCAAAACAAAACGGACATTTAAAAAACAAATCAATGTGGAAAATATCCTCTTTGATTTGGAGTGTAATTTAAGTGGAAACGGTTTATTTTTCTAGCTGCGAAAGGGAGTTCACTAGATCAGTTCGGTTGCATGTTCGCGCTTTTAATAACGGTCCTTCTAAATAAAAATTAAAATGTCTTCTCTAAAGTTGTATTAAGTTTTCGGTGTCAATTTAAACGATCAACAACGGAAACGACTCTGAAAATAAACATTGCTGCAGCTGCTACTTGCATGTGTTGTTATATGATAAGCAGGATATGAAGCATTATCAATATTTGATTGCGTTAAAGTAAAATACATTGATGATTCCTGAGTTGCGTAGTAAATGTCAGCTTGACCAATGCCGCATTCACGAACAACTTCAATCGTTATGAGAAAAGATGTGCGCCTCTCATAAATCAAGTGCTAAAACTTGATGAGTATTCGCGGCTTGCCCTTTCCGAGAAGAAAATATGACAAAAAGGAACTTTGTGCATGTTTCTCACTTGCAACACATTCTATTAGATACATTTTGAAAATAAGTCCTGAGCGACCTTTTCGGTTTAAAAGGCAAACAATTTCAGTTACTCAATCCTTTGCTTCATATGAACTGAAATTATGAAGACTTACGAAAAAATTTCATAAATAGTCTGATATTTTCCTATTCTCAGAGGATTAGCTTTAAGTATTTACTGTTTATTAAATTCTGTACACATTTGCATGAGGAAAGCGTTCATGAAATCATTTAAGGAATTCTCGATGTTCAATCAAACAAAGTTTTGCACTTACAGGGAACAGAAAAATTTTCGCTGCAAACATTTGATATTTTTGGGGTCAAAATATGACATTGGCTAAAGATTTGATTTGAAAGCATCCCTATTAACGTAGTCATGAAACGTGTACCCTTAGAGAACATGTATAAAACATTACATGCAGGCTTTCTTCAGTTATAATATTCTTCAGAATATGTCATTAAATATGTCGCATACTGGCTGTTTGAATACGTCTAATAAACGAATCAGCGACCTTTCACGGAAAAGTCATTGACCAGACTCCTATGGTAATACGCAATATTTTCTGGATCGGATGCAAAGCGCACTGGGAAGGTTTGTCAGCAAACACACGAATGACTATGATTATTAAATGATCAATCACTCGTATCCTTATCTGAAGATTCGCTACGAGTCACCATAATTCTGTAAAATTTTACAATTAGAGCGCTGGAAAAGTAACGCCTCGTTGTACCCGCTGCAAAGAATATATTCAATACATCTACGAGAACCAACAAATCATAGAGACCGTCAAATATGTTTGAGAAAACTTTATCACGCCCGTTTATGCAATTGGCTTGAAAACTATAATTTGGAACCGCGAGATACTGGAAAAATCGGGTTAATAGACTCCCGATTCACGAAGTCAACTGTACATTAGGCAACTAAATGTCGGCCAATTACTCCACTAAACATTTCACTTTTCGTCGCGAACAGTTGTGCAAAACAACCCGTTGGGAAAATGTCGATTAGATAGTTATGAACCACTTAAAAATTGTAAGCTAGTAGCATAAGGCTGAGACATTATCCCTAGTGCAGTTGCAGATTTGCGAAGACAAAGCAATTACAGGGCGGCTTCCGCCACGCTGCCAACAGCAACGCTCAACGATGATCGATGAGCGCCGTTCGCGCGGACACCTTTCTTTGCTTACCAAATGCTCGTGTAATAAGTACGCCCCTTTACCACCTCTTCTGCGATTTCGTCTGACACAGCGCGCGTATGACTTTCTGCGTTCTTTGTCGTTTTCATGTTGATATAAAATTTATTGCGCTGATCACTATTTTAAATGTTTGTCTCTGTCAAATGAGAGTCGATCGAGCCTTTTTCGGGGAATGGGCTGTACGAAGTACGTGACTTGTTTGTGAGGTCCGCAAATGAATTCGGTATACTCGACTAAGGTAGACCCAGGAGGGGAACAATTGATGCATTCTATTCAGATAATTTGAAGTTCATATTACACTCCCTCTCTACCTCCTCCCACCAACCCATATGTACCGCCGCTCCGCACCGCGTCGTCCACCACATCCCACCACACCACACAACCTAGACGTTGTTGGGTCTCGCGACGGAAGCGTATATTTTGACGCGGCGGCGGTGC
>NIUQ01001051.1:0-35921 GCA_002796945.1 Plectus sambesii | reverse complement strand
AGAGCTTCTACGCGGCTCTCCTGCAGGAACGCCCATCGACTTCCTGTTGCTAGGCAACTCGCCTGAATCTGCGCCAGTCAGCTTCAGGGGCTTTCCGCTAAGGTTTGATGACGCCTGCTGCATCAATTTACTGAAGTCCATTCCTGAAAAATGACAATTACGGTAGGAGACAGATCTTCCTGTCTCTACTTTCAAACAATAAACTACAGTTTCCAAACAACAGAGACCTCTCATCATCCAGTGAATTGAGCATATGTCCATTGCACTATCATATATCAATTACACAATCTTTGGGCACAATGCTAAGGTCAAAGCGGAAGCAATTATACTTTGTCTAATCATCTGAACTATGCGCTCTGAAAATTATCAGCCATCGCGCTTACAATTCGAAAAATTTGCAATTTTGCAGGTGGAGTATTATTGTAAAATGGCCCCCGAAACATTCATAACGTAAGTAAAATAGAATTTGCTCATAGCGGTTTAGTTTAAAACGGTGATTCACTTATAGGGTGACAATTGGACGTTTCCGAATTTTCAGCCTTTAATATTTATTACACGATAAAAGTTGTTTAACACATTGACGACAATGCACGTTTTTCGTTTTTTGGCGCGTGGGACATAATCGATTTTTATTTTCTAAGCTATTGGGCTAAGGGACGACCAGTACAAAATAGGTCCTAAAGCGACTCTTGCCTGATTACAATGTTTGCATTCAAAAAGCATTGTTATGGCCACATACTCTTACGTAAAGCAATTCAAATCACGCGCCTCTAATTACGGTAGCCTTCGCGTACTGGGCGCCCTTTCGTCCAACTCTCTTCTTCGCGTACGACCCACCGGTGAGTCGTATTGTCGTACATGTGTTAAAATAATAAATGCTTATACCGGTTACAATCCGCCGGTTCCCCAAACACTGGTACAGTCGAAACCGGATAAGTGCAACAGTTTTTGATGCTTTTCTGTGCCCCGAATTATTTTTGTCCCATGTTTTGTACATGGTCCAAAACCGGATAAGTGCAACCATTTTTTCGTGCCCGGTCGAGTTGCACTTATCCGGTTTCGACTGTATAAACAAATTTCACTATAGGTATTGTGAGGCACAAGAAAGGAGATGTACCTGACGGCGCAGGACGCTTCATTTGTTGGTGCGGCCTCTTTACGGACGACGAAGTGGGTTTAGACGACGTCTTTCTATCGGCACCGTCTCGCGACGACGTCGGTGCGGTTTCGCCCTTGTAGCGCAAATCGCCCGCTAGATGGCGCTTCTGTTCTTGTCCAACACTTAGACCAAGACCACTCTTCGACGGCTGTTTGCTCGACGACGACGCTCCTACCGATTGACCGGACGGCTTCCCGCCTCTCTCCTTATCCTTCGAGAGACTCTTCGTCCCATTCAGCTGCTTATCTCCATGCTTATCTCGTCGATCTTTGTCTGATAAGCCGCTGGTGGAATTTTCGCGTTTCGCCGAATCTTTCGCTGGATGATCTTTGCTATGTTCTTTGTGATGTTTGTGATGCTTCAAATCGGCTGAATGAGAGACGGCGGAGGATTTGTGAGAGGAGCGTTCAAGGACAGCTTTTCGCAATTTGGCGGCAGAGATGTCGATGGCATTCTTGCTCGCGCGCGCGCGCGCCTCGGCAGAAACGCTCTTGTCAATTTTCGTGATCTTCTGCGACGCGTCCACGCTGTTTGATGACGCCTGCTGCATAAGCGAACTAAAGTCGAAGCCTGCAATGTGGTGTATAAGTACCAATATATATATCATCGTCATTTCCTAGTCAGTAACGCGAAATTGAAGTGCTGGTCCACAAGCGATAGAGGTTAATAGTGTGAACGCCGCAGCAAATGTGCTGATTTAATTGTCGATATTAAGCGTGCTGTAATGTTCTCTTCTGCTCTCTGATACTGATCGAAAAATTAAGACTATAGAGAGAGCGGATAGTTAGCATGGATGCAGGGGGTAAACTAAGAAAGCGTACTAAGTCGGTGTCACATTGCTAAGGATTAATACAGCATAGGGAAATCTGGGAATGTCTCTATGGTCAAAATTCTTTGAGCAGTAACACAAAATCTCGCCGGGCAGCATTGCTGGCCTGAATGAGCTCACTTTTCGGTGCTTGAAAACCGTTTTTCACCAAGAAAGATAATCGTTTCTTGATTTTTTACGTGCTCAAATTGATAGAAAGAAGCGCTATCGACTTTCGAAGCAGTTTGTCTTATTCAATTCAAGAGTACTTGTTGCTAATCGGGAAAATTTAACTGTACTATTCCCATCTCTTCCATTTGAATTCTCTTGAGTCTTAACTCATGAGAGAGCAAAGAGAATCACAGAAAGCCTCTATTGTCTTCCTCCTATACTCAAATTAGGTTCAACTGAATGTGAATAAGTCGTTATAAAGACACAAAAGCTTGTCTTTTATTACCTCCAGTCTTCGAGCCATTCTGCAGTTGCTGCCTCTGATATGATAGCGATGACGAAGCAGAAGAGGACTTCTTTCCGTAGCTATCGAGGGGCATCCTCTAAGATCCGCTGCTTTTGTGAGCGAGCACCAGTCACGATGTAATCCTCTGGTCGGACAGAGCTGGTTGACAACGAAGAGAATTGACTCTCTTTCTCAGATCGGATGTCGTCGGATGGAATAATTCGCTTGCTCGATGAAGAAGAAGAAATCCGGACAGCAGCTATGCGCTAACTGATGTCATATATTCTGCAATAAGCCAAATTTATCGCGAACGATACAGTAAAACCCGGTTATATGCAGCCCGGCTATATGCAGGACCCGGCTACATGCAGCTCTTGGCTGGTTACCGATTATTTTCCCTATATTTTGCACTGNATTTTCCCTATATTTTGCACTGTATGCGAACCCGGCTATATGCAGCCCGGTTATATGCAGGACCCGGCTATATGCAGCCCTTGGCTGGCTCCCATTGTCTACTTTTGCACTATTCGGCACCCGCTTAATTGCAGCTGTCATCTTGTGACACTCATGTAGGTCTTAGGTCATAAGGATCACATGAATAGGATACGCGGCATCACAGCGAGATGTCAATCATATTCCCCCATCGCAAAAAGTAGATCTCTCTCGTATAACGAAAAAGTCTATAAGCGCGCGAAAGGCCGATTTTTGCTTCAAATTTTGCTTAAATGTCGTCTAATTCTGATCAGAGCATAGAAGTGGAAGAGATCGAACGGCACATGCCGAACAATAGCGAAATTTTACATGCTCTGAATGTGTTTACGCGTCACTGTAGAAATGAAGGGAAGAAATTTCGATAGGTTCTATACTATTAAAGAGGAAACTTCTGATCGTACTCGTTCAAAAAAAGAATCGAAAATCATCCAGTTCTTTTCTTAAATTTTATTTTATGTATCGCAGTCTGTCTGCACTATAAGATTTCGATCGCTTACATATTCACTTTTCGCATATTTGCTCCTTAAAAGTTGCTTGCATCTTGCTTGAATTGCGCTCATATATGGCATAAGTAATTCATTGGATATTCCCACCGATAAACACATAAAAATGTTATTTAAACACTTAATTTCGCCGATATGATACAGTAGAACCCGGTTATATGCAGCTTTAGGCTTCAGATAGCTGCAAGACCCGGTTATATGCAGGACCCGGCTATATGCAGGACCCGGTTATATGCAGCTTTCGGCTGGTTCCCGAGGACCTGCATATAAGCGGGTTTTACTGTACCTCAGCCACATTCTAATACGAACATAAAAACTATCATAACGACAGAACGAATAATGATTATATATATAACAAGACAATCGCTTTTATACATGAGTTAGATCTCGTAGTCCTGGAGGATAACAGATCCGTATGCCGAAATATAAAGGAAAAAACGACTAGCGAGCGAGCATCCCACGATCACGTACACGTACGTCATACGGATGTGTGAAAAAGTCTTACGGTAGTAACAGTCTATTTGTTCGTTGAAGGCATTACTCCGTGCGAGACTCAGTCATCGTCAGCCGATATCTTGAGACAGCCACTAACGAGCAGCAAGAAAGAGAGAAGCAAATCATCACAATAAATAAAGTTATAGGAAAAAAAAGGAGAGAGTAAAATATTCTCATCCTTCCATCGTCAAGACAGCCCCGATTGTGCCCGTCGCCGATCCTGTACAGCTTTCAACACATGGTTTGTTCAGACTTGTTTCCAAATGACGGTAAAACTTTCAACCTACAATCTCAAGTCCTTTAATTTGATCCTCTACCCCGCCTACGTCTTCATCGTGCGCTAACCAAAACATGCTTTACCGTTAAAAGCAGATAAACGGGCGTGTTCGACCTTTGAATATCACTATTTGCCCTTGGCTGGTCATCAGAGAAATTGCAGTGTCTCTTCGAACCAATTAATTCGTACCTTGCTGTCGTTGCACTCTGCCAATAGCATTTGAAGGCGCGTTGGATGAATTAATTTTCATTTGCAGGGCCGTTCCCGAGTGTAACCAGAGCACGACCTCCAGCCTTACTCATTTGTGTCAGAGTTACTCGTAGGTGCAAATCGAGCCCCGATAGGCAGAAATGTTCAATTTTTCGCTGACTCACGCTTGCTTCCCACGATTGAGGGAAAATAGGAAGTGATACACGTATGAAATTAATAGGTAGGGGTAGTTAAGCCATGTTATTGCTGTATTTTGCAGTCTTGCGTGGCTGCGGCTGCACTTTCATCCGAAGGTCTTTGTTAGGCAGAGAGTGTATCATTTTCACTTTTCTCAACAACATCCAAATTTTACCACATTCAAATTCTCATAGTTCTCTCTAGATATAAGCAATCTTATTTCGAATAATTACAATGCCTACCGTGCTGTGGTTGATTCAAAAATTAAAAAGAAGTAAAAATAGCATAAGATAATTGAGCAGATAAAATGGAAATTTCCTTTTACAATGATCTTATATATATGTTAAGAAAATTTCTGTCTTACTGAAGAAGAAAAAAACACTGTCAAAACACGTTTCCTTCCTTATAATCCTCTTGTGCTGACAATACCAATAAATAACCAATAATACCAATGATTCAACAATAGTGAGATAGTAATTCCCTTCTGCGCGACTTCTCTGTTCCCACTTAAATTTAGAACTAAAAATTATATTTGTTCAATGGTGGTCTTCTAAATATGCAATCCAAAGGGGTTACTAATATTTCCGATCGTTTCATCTGCTTGCCAAAAGTTGCGCAGAATATGCCATTTTCACTTTAATCGATATACTTTCCGTCTAAAGAGAATATTATCCAAGTCGAATTTAATTCGAATATATTCTCATATGAATAATACTAATAGTTAGTTCATTACAATAATGAAGTTGCTTTTACTCAAGAAGATCAATTATTATCCCCATGCAATTCCCAGGCTGCTTTGTTCGTCTGGTCAGATCATTGTAGTCGCGTGTCGGAAACTCGAGATTAGTTGTTTTCGTGTATCCATTGCGAACAAACGTTTGATCCACTGTCCGCGCCATTTTCTGTTTGCCCTAGGAGTGAAGATATAACTAGAGAGATAGTCGATTCGACATCGCGATGTAAACATAGTCAGAACAAAAGCGGCGGCGTATATTTCCTTTGCGTATAGCGACTCTTTTATATACGCATCTCGCGTTACTTCCTTATAGCAGCCAAGTAGTTTTGTCGAGCAGCCATGAAGCTTGAGGATAGATAGGAAGAATTTAGCGGTTTTTTTAATTACTCCCATCTTTCGAATTATCACCATTGGGTTTTGCATATCTTTATTGATTTCTCTCTCTCTCCTCTCCAGTTTTGGGATCTCCCCTCGGTCGTTCGACTCTCCTCCCCCCTTCCTCCCCAGCTCCTTGGCTCTCGCTGTTCGTCGCCTGTTCTAGAATACAGTGCGACACAAAATGCGCAATTAACGGCCGCGATATTGCATTTCAGTTCAAATCCATGCTTTTCTCGCGCTATGAATTCAAAATTGTTTAAACGCTGCGTGTTTGTGGATTGCTGCATAATGTAGGCTACAATATGCGCTGTCGTTGAAGATTAAGTTAGGTAGGCATGCCTTCCCTCCAAATAAAGTATGGCGAGACGTCAAGTACATAAGCTGTTCGATACTCAAAATTTTGTACAATATTTTCATGAACTGGCGGTCGCGTCATTTCCTTCCACGTGATTTAAAGAGAAGTTCCATCGTAGCCGAGTAGAGAGAAAATATCCCGTGGTCTGGGAACGTGTCATTTCCGGACGCAAGTTATTCCGAAAAGTGATGAAATGTTGTGCTGTGTAAATTTCAGCAAAGCTTAGGGTACGCGTCTATCCTCAATTTTGCATTTATTTGCTTAATATTATCTTTATTCAAGCTTGTGCACAATCATCCCTAAAGAAAGCTTATGCAGTTCGCAATATTCCTCGGTGCAACGTGCGCCAGCTGCTTTTAATTTTGAGGGGCGCCATCTTATTTTTTGTCTTCGCGGCGACGCCGGTTCATCGAGATTCTCTCCACACTCCCTCCGCAACGGAACAACCAGCGGAGAAATTCCAATGTCCAATGACCCTGACGATCCTGGCGTATTTTTGTTCAGCCCTGAGAGCCCCTGCTCCTCTTTCATATATTCTCCCGGAAGCTCAGGAGTGGATTTTCAAAAGTAATGTAATTACTTTTGAAGTGGTGACATTTGATGCAAATTCGATCATCGAGTAGAACTGACGCGCGTACCGAAAAAAACGTCACTTTCAGTCAACAATCGCATTCGTATCAGATGTACCACGTGTAATCACATTAGTTTGATAGAATCGCCTAGGTGTCCCTGGATTGTTTAATTTTTAAAATATTAAGGGCTTAAATATACATTCCGAATAACCAGCTCGTTAGAACGGCGCCGTTAAAATTGGATTTGCTCGTTCCAAGTGGTATGTTTAGGAGGTGAAAATCCAATACTACTTATCGAATATTAGTCGAGCATGTCCACACTTGTAGCTCAACACCGTGAAGGGTATTTTCGAGCGATGGGAGATTTCAACTTTGTCAGTTTTTGTTCGTCTCCGCGTCACCTGTCGTCAGATGACTCTTAAAAATCACGATTTGCATAAGCGTGTCCTGACTTACAACTTCTGTAAAAATGCAATAGAAGCCTAGGAAATCTAAATTAAAATGCATATGTCTTACTGAGTATTTTACTGCTATCGGCACCATCTTTACAAATGTCCTACACTTTAACGAGCGCTGAGAGGTTCCAGATGTTTTTTCTTAAACTTTTGGGACGACCTAAAAAAGCTGGCCGCGAAAGCTGCATGGTCGATTGAACGAACGCTGTTCGACACCAGAGGCCAATCGTTACTAACGTCCACCCATCGAGCATTAGAGTGGCTGGTGCGAGACTGATGGCGCCGCTACGGAGCGTTGCGCTGCGAGTTGAGTCGCGTGTAATGACTTCGCAGTCCGCGTGTAATGACTTCCATCAGTGCGACCCCCTCCATCTCTCGGTGCTGTCCGCCTGAGACTTGAGACCAAAAGTGCATGAGCACCTACGAAAGCATCCATGTCGACCTCTTCATACATCTCGCCGCAATTTTTTCTACACTTTCTTTCCCTCATCGATGGACTTCATATCCTTTCCATTTAGCACCGCTTTTCATACAGCAATTTATTCATACAACGAATAATGTGCAGGTTTTCTTCAACCCAATCAATGTAAGTTGTTTTCTGTGTGTTTGCACCGGCGCTTAAGCTTTAAAGTTTGCCGCTAAAATAATCAGAAATACACATATGAGCCCATGTTCAATGTAAGGGGACCCCTGTGCAGTGTTTCATGTTATATTTCTTTTAATAGGAAGAGCTTCGTACCGCTGCCTCCCCTCCTACACATTCATTTAAACGCATGACAGATGCGTTTTTAATCTATAAGTATTAAAAGTAAACAGTCCCAAAAATATAAAACGTTGCACAGAAAATATTGGACTTAGTTCGAGTTTCGTTTTTCAAGTTATAGTGTCGAAAAGCTTCCAGCAAATGTGTGGCCGGGCACACTATAAATGTCGTCATTCATCCCGTGGGTGCGAACGCGTCGCTCAATAGCTCATTTCACCAGGCGAAGAGAGAGAGTACTCTGTTTTTGACATCCAGCGCTGTCGCGTGTCCGGACATCGGCGAGAGATAGAATACAGGCGAAGATGGAGCATTTCTGAGTGTTAGTAAGTAGCCAGAGGCGAATCGACCGGCGGGTGGCGGCGTCTGACTGACTGAGGGAGCTACCGGCGGCTGGCAACGTCATCAAGCATTTTGATCACACCGCCTGCCGACGACGACACGAAATCCCCCCTTGCCATGTCTGATATTCGCACCGTGGCAAAAAGGATCTCGTTTCTTGTTTTTCACCTTTCCGTTCTACCGTTTCATTTACATCTAGGTTTGACTTCAGATAGTGCTGTACTTCCTGCGTAATTTGAATGATTTTCTTAATAATTCCGCGACTTACCCGCAAACCTATAATAAAAAGGATTAAAAGCTGTGTAATCTTTGTCTACTGCAAGTACTTTTCTAATCACGCGCCATCTCTTTCATGCTTATTACATAGTATAGTGCTCTGCCAGTAAATTGTTTACATTTTTGATGTTTTTGATAGACGGTCTCTGAAGCATCCAGGGCAAAGCTGATAAAAATGGTCAGATGTGACGCACTGGCTCAGGCCCCGATTATGAGATCCCGAAAAGTCTGATTTTATGTCATTTACTGAACTGAATAGTCTGGCCATAGATAGCTTCCCAGAACAGATGTGGGTGGCACTAGGATTAGATCTTAGGTTGAACTCATTTGCTCAGGGCTTGATGCGAAGGCAAGAATATGCGGAACCATATTATTCTCTCTTTCACGGCGCAAGAGCCACAAGATCTAATTATGCATTTAAGTCTGAGTGGCTTTGCATAGGCTTTTAGGCAGTTGTTACACAACTAGTGCATTGCAGCTAAAGTCAAAAATTCGATCGGCAGTACAATAAAATTCTCTTGTTTTACCCAAAGCTAATGCACGCGCCAAACAAATAGCAGATTGCAAAAAAATCATATGCAAATATTTCATAATTTGCTTCATTATTTTATTCATAAATTAGGATATGACTGTTCTCTTCTTTAATTAAAAACTGATATCCTATGCGTTTTCTACCCGCGCGTGTCAATGATTGCCATGGCGACGGTTCAGTCTTAAGACACAAAAATTTGGGTGCAAGTTAACTTACGACTGTTTGATTTCTAGTCGTTAAAGATCCAAAAAATGTTGACTTCCTCCTTTCTAAGTGGCTGATCGCTGAAGTCAAATTTATTATCGTCCCTTAATGAGTTCTCTGAATGCCTTAGCTATGTGACGACCGCTATATTTGTGCTCCAGTAGTAAGAGGAGAGATTGACTTGAGAGTTTTGACGTCATTGGTTGTACTGATATTCTCACTTATTTAAAGTAGACGGGGGGATATTTTCATTGTGGCTAATGAAGTCACAGCTCTCACACCATTTCATCCTATTATTACCTCTGTCATAAGAACGCGTAATTATGTCTCTACTGCAATGACGCGTTATCTGAAATTTTGAGTGTACCCAATTGCACAGTTTATGATCTATATAATTATCAGAACTCGATTGAGCAACAAAGGGAGTATACGGGCAGCAGGAGCAAGCATATGCCTGTTTCATAAAAGTGCTGAGTGTTGAAAATTAAAAACTAAGCTCAAATGCACATTAGTTTCACATAAACTAATGCGATGATGAGTGTGTAGAATCTAGATTCAGTTTTTCATTTCTCAATAGTCTTATGAAATAGGCCCAGGTCGAATAACTGAGCTCGTTTATGGGGCTGCACTGCGCGAGCAAACGAGCAAATCTAGTTTACTGCCTCGCTCAGGAATTTTTGATATAGCTGAAAAACCATGCGTGAAACACGCGTTGCTCGCGAGCAACTGAGCAAAATTCTATCTCAGTTTTTCCCTATTCATTTAGAACTTCTAAAGCTTGCTCGCGCATGGGTATCTACTGATTGCCGGACTGCAGCCCTTGAGGTTTACATTATTCGTTCCTTCTCAAAAATTGACCGAACTCGGCAAATAGCGTTGTTAAGTCAATTATAACTCTCTCCCTTTGGTATCCGCGGCCGTTTACGTGCCCACATATGAATAAGTCGTCTCCACGAGGTGGTCCAGATGAGACAAAGACCGTGGCAATTTTCAAAGCGATTAAAATGTTAAGTCGTTTCCGCCGTGTATAAGCGGTCAGAGCGTGCGTAGGTATAAATATGCGTAATGATGTTATCGTTATGCTCGTTTTACCAACTGAATTATCGGCTTCCACGCATCCGTCGGTCGGCGACTGCCTTCGCATCGCCCGATGCCGCTGATTGATTTAATTCATCGCCTTCAGCTATAACGTTATTCTAATGCGTCATCCATTTGGGACCAGTGGTTGGCAGTGGCGGGGGGAGGCCCCAATTCCCTCTCAGCGGTCTGCCATTCCCTTCACAAAAACAAATTTTCGCACTATGACGCGATCACACTCCTCTGGCGTTTCGTCAGCGTCACCGCCCGTTGGCCAGTCGTCAAATGTTAGTAAAATATCAATGACTGCATTCCGGCTGCACGCTCTGCGCGCGCCACGTTTGAATGCGCACTTGGAATGGTTTTTATTTTGCAATACGCAATTAACATTTGATTCGTATTCGCGCTGTTCTTGGGGATAATACCATTTGCGCTTAACTACCGAACAATAGCCATATTTACTGACGTTCGACTGTGCAAATTTACTCTGGCAAAGTGCCACTGTGCTGATTATGTTCCCCAAGGTCATTTCCTCCGCCAGCCGCCAACAGGTGCTCAACAATGTTAGAAAATAACGATGACATTTAATATATGTAATATCTTATGACTGACACTGGCAGCGTGCCCAAGAGTGACGCAATAACAACGGCGTGCTCAAGGGATTGAGGGGTGAGGGGAGGCGGATGACGCTGCCGTTTTAGCTGAGTATGATGCCGATTTGTCACTTTGTAGCATGATAATTTGCCATAACGAAGAACGCAACTTACACCTAGCAGTTTGCCTTACTCTAAGCATAACGGGAAGGGAGTCTCGGCTTACGTTTCAAAGACATTCCACTTAGCCGCAACTGAACTTCCGGTTGTTCAGTCGGTCTCCCAGCGTTCCAGATAATTAATCGAATGTATCGCATCTTTAACACTAAATAATACTCACTGAATACTAATGAATATTATTTTAATTGCTAGCGGCTACTAATTTAGTTAACGCAAAGCACAGGATGGCGACATTTCAATCATCCTGTGCTTAGGGGGAGAAGAAGGGATCTATTTCCTTCTGGACTCCCTTTCTCAGACGTCGATACTTCAGATCATCACCCCGTAAATAAGCCTAAATAAGGCTAAAATGATTGCTGGAGTAAAAAGTCTGAAATCTTGACATACTGCTACATAATTCAACCAAATCTATCAAATGTGAGGGAAAATCTTTTACTGAATTTTGAGTTACATTAGGATTCTATGGGCCTTTCTCATATAACGAATATAGTTAATACCATTCTTGGCAGATTTGCCTAAAAAATATGTCTCAAGGACAAATTAGTTAAAGTTTATATCACGAAACCACCTCAATACGAAACTACAGTCTTGTTTTCCTCTGATTCATTGTTCCATCAACCACACTGATTGTCATAAGAGCGGCTTGCTTCGGTAATAAGATATTAGACAGCAGGGTATGGTATTTTTGTTTTCCGGCCGCTGAGAGAGCAAAACGCGTCGCTGATGAGCTGAGTGGCTTTCGGTTGGTCTATATGCGGGCGAAGACCGTCTTCTCTTTGGCGCAGAGGTCAGAGGCGCCATGGCTAAATTGAATCCTGACGTCTCGCGCCTCTCAGGTCCGGCCGACCCATTTCCGACCGGCCACCCTGGAGATTGCGCGCTTCCGTCGCTGCCCGCGGTCGTGTGGGACTTATCTCCGTCCACGAACATATGCGCTCCGGCTCCCGGTCCTGTTCGTTCATCTCCATCGGCCTCGTGGTGTCAACAACTGGAGGACCAAGAGACTAAGAAAGAACACTATGTACGTTCGACGCCACTGGTGGTTTGCACTTTGAAAGAGGCAGTCGGCCTTTGTGCGCTGTAGAGGTCGCTGTTTGTGTCTCAGAAATTGCCCTCCTCAGAAATCGATGCAGCGCGCTTCTTTTGATGATAGTAATTTGCGCACTGCTGCTTATTTCGCGTAATCTGAAATGCGCTGTATGAATTTTGGCACTTGACAAGATTTCAATCGTCGTTTCTGTTTAACATTCACTGTCCTAAAGGAGATTGACTTTCTGTCATGGTTGGTGAAACGACGGAAAAAAGAGTGCGATAGTGTATTCAAGGGCTCTGCCAGTGTCAGCGTAGAGTTTGACGCAACCCTAACTGTCAGGAAGAGAGGTTGATTAGAAAAGAGCATTCAGTTGCTAGTTTATTCATGGATCTTTCGCGCACATTTAATTATGAAGCGATGCTCTAGCCCGGCAGTAAGTGTGTGGAGATCGGTGGGCGCGACTCGGCAACTTTGTTATGCGTCCGCCAGTCAATCGACCCTAATTAACGCGATATTAAAGCTGGGGTCAAGCTCTTGGCCGCCCATAATAGCGACTTCCTCACAACCCGCCTATGACTATAAATGCGACCATGTCATCTCTTGAAACAATTAATGCAGACTCCACTGACGCAAATCATTAAAAAGTAACTGGCGTGTAAGGATGAGGTGAGATGGGGAAAGGATGTTGGAATGACAATCCTTTGCAAGGGACGAGGCCCGAGCCATGCGCGCGAAGCTTGCCAGCTGGCAAACTGGAGCGTGCGTCGCATCTGTCAGTTTCAGATTTAAAGCGTAGCCTTTCGGTTTAGTGCGATATCTTCAACAAGGGCAACGGAAGCGCCTGAATTAGTTCAAACGTTGCTCATTCCATAGCGCAGGAAGTGTGCGATGCTATTAGTCGTGTCAGAGCACCCTTGGACGCAAAAAATTTCTCGCTGATATTGTGACTAATAGATTTCTAGATGCGATTGATTTAGTGTCATCGTCGCGATCCGTTTCTTGACCAGCTGTGCTACTTTTATCGACCACTTTTCTCTTGTTCTGTGAGAAATGAAGGAGCTCTTCGCGCCCCACGATACTATGAAGTGACGCTACTTTCGTCGTGTTTATACTTTCAAACTCACGCTTTTCATTCAGCGTGTCAAGCATATGATAACGCTTCATTAGTTTCATACTCTTGTTTTATACAAAGGTGCATGGGGGTTGTAAAAAGCTTCCCAAAAGCAGCAATTTTACATGATCCATTAAGGCAGCATTGTGCTTTATATGGTAAATAGAGCGCCTTGTTTTGGAAGCATAAGCTCGCCCATAGTAATTATCCAATGCCAGCGCGCGAAGAGGGCGCGGTGGTGCGAGCGAGGAATGAGACCGGGCGCGAGTCCCCGAGAGACGTGTGGAAAGCTGACGCGCTCGCCGTGTCCTACTTCATCCGTTCTCTACTGCTTCTTGCAGCATCTTTGATCAACTGCTCGATGGAGAATGCAACCGGTTTTGATATGGAGGATACAATCGACATGGACATGGAGGAGAGCGAAGAATACGGGCTGCACGAATTGGCCATTTACGAGGTGCACAAACTGACCATTTTCATCAGTTTTTGGCCAAATATTTTTGGGGCTTGATGAAAGTTACCGCGCTGTGCGATTGATGATTGATGGCGGCGAAGGTGGGTGCACCCCACGCGTGACGAAAGGGCTGTGGAAGTCAGATATGGCATAGGCTTGGCTGGTAGACACCGAAAGAATAGCTCGAACCCAATACAGGCCGCTTCGGCTCCATTCGTGGTCTCACTCCCTTTCGTCGCTCAGCATCGCCAGGAGCCTATTTCAAAAAAGTGTTGGAAGAACTGAGTGTCTATTCTGCGCAACCGTTCAATACGGCATACATGTTCTTTATGAGCGTTGCGCAAAATCATTTCAAATTGTGAATAAAAGCGCCAAATTTTAACTTTCCGCGCTGCAGCGCGCAGCTCGGACATCGTTTTTTTCAAAAGTTTTCTAACGTACAGTGCGCAGGAAAATCACTTATCGATTATGCAGCGGACTATAACATAAATGCGCTCTCTTATACAAATCTAATTATTCCTTATAATCATTATCAATTTCTGCAACAGGTTGTCTTCTGGTGTATCATGTATGGAGTGGTGGCCCTGTTAGCGGTGGGCGGCAACGCATTAGTTATCTTCATCATCACGACCAGACCACGCATGCAGACCGTCACCAACTATTTCATCGTCAACCTCGCCGTGGGCGACATGATCACCGGCCTGCTGGCCATCCCTTTCAAGTTTCAGGTTCGTGTTTATTTATTTAGAAGGACTACTTTTCGCTCTGAATCTAACGAAATTTAAAAAAGCATCGCGAGCTTCACTATATTTTGCAAAAATGTGGGAAGATATTACCTAGAAATGCGCAAAAGTTTGTACAAGAATCCGATTAAGTATACGATTTGTGCTCAAACTGGAAATCCGTGCGGTTAAAACAGGTCATGCTGCACAGCTCAATGCACAACTCTGTTCCTTCTCACCAACTGTTGCCTTAGGAACTTGAATGTGTTGATTTTTGGATTGACCGAGCTCACTCGATTGAAATTCGATTCGACCGACCACTATTCTAGGAACCAACTTAAAGCAATTTTTTTCGACTCACTGATTTCTTTCAAAAATTTTTCGATTAAACTCGCTCGAATGTTCTCTCGAGTGTGCTCTCTTTCAATTAAAGCTGGTCTCAACAATAACACTAATTATTATCTGCATCGGTTATTTACAGAAGAATAAAAAATGAATACTTCAGAGCTTGCGGATGGTGGGATAAAGGGCATGAGAACTTTGATCTGTGAATTGTGACTAAACGAAGAGAATGCACTAAATAAAAGTTGGCTTCGACTTCCTCTGCCGGCATAAAATGTTTTAAAAAAACTTTAAATAACGAAGAAATGCTTAAATAAGGACAAATTTGTGAATTTCTATGAAATTTCTTTAACATAATTATACTTTTCTTCGCTTCTAATTCTCAGCATTTTAAAGCCCTTGAGGCGATTACCTGCGGAACGCTGTAAATAAGTAGGTCCCTTAACTCGCTTTAACTTACGCAAGCGACGCCGCCACGGACAGACTATTTTGGACCGGTCGAGGAAGGTTGCTCGTGGGCGATTGATGTAATCGACGGGCCATCGAGTTTTGCGGTCGTTCACTCGTAGTATTTTTCGATGACGCTGACGGCGGTGCGCGTGCAAAAAAGTTCGACCTTTGTTTACTGGGCGGTTGCGTCGACGAGAGGTGCGAGCGTCTGGTCCATATTCTCTGCGCCCCATTCGGTTGAGCACACTCACTCCTCAAAGGCCTTTCGGAATGCAATTCTTTCAGGAAGTCGTTCTTTCCAAGCAGATATTGCAGCACACTATCTGAGGGCAATAACGGTTTATATAATATCTTTCTGGATGTCTGTCTTTTCGGAAGTCTCTCTAATTGTTTGTCTCATCGAAGATGCCCGTCAGAAATTTTATTTCTGCGGTGATTTCAAATACTGAAACACCGCGAGGGCCTTCCTATTTCAATGTAACTCAGTCACTGAAATCTGGAATAAGTCGGCTGCGCCTCGTGCCGTTAATAGGAGATCAAAGGCTGACTTATAATACTTAGCCTGTTACAAGTTCAGATTAGAGTGACTGAGCGTTAGTGAAATAGGGTTCAGCGTGCAGATTCTTCGGTGAAAGTTTAAGATTTCATAGAAGAATCGCTTGTGTTAGCAGAAATATATGGAGAATTCACCGAAAAAGATTTCTTGACAGAAACCTGGGAATAGAGAATGGTGAAATAAAGGTTAAAGATGCTTTAGGCGGCGCTATTCCAAAGATGGTTCTTCCCGGATTTTTTCTGCCAACTTGTGCCGTTCATCGAGACTGTGTCCCTGTCGGTGTCAGTATTCACGCTAACGGGCAGCGCTGTCGACCGCTTCCGCGCCGTCATATTCCCCAAGGACGCCAAGATGACGCAGCACACCGCGCGCGTCATCGTCGTCTTCATTTGGGGCTTTTCGCTGATTGGCAGTTTGCCCTATGGCATGGTAGGCTATTCTCGATGACCGTATAAAAAATTGCTAATGGAACCAAACAAGATGATAGACTATTTATGAAAGGAACAAAGGGCGATCACCTGCGAAGGCTATATTACAAAATTTATATCTTCTGGTTTAAATTTCATTTTATTGCGTGTATGGGAGTAGGCAATTTGCAGCTTGTTAAATTTCGAGAGGAAAACTGAGTATTTCGATGATACCTCTACGTTTAAGAGCAAAACTGAGCGTGCAGTGTGTCACAAATCGGCGCCGTCTTTGGAACGCACTTTCAGAGCATAGGAGCAGAAAAGTACATTTTATTGATAAAGGGTGGCACCAAAATTCGCCAACTCAAAATATATGCCCCTAAGCAGATGTCGGGCGAATCCCCAGAAATCCAAGCCCGTGCCCAAGTCTGATCATACGAGTGGTGCATTAGTTAAACGAGTCTAGAGTTCTTCTCTTTCTATACAAAATATTTCAGTTTCACAAGGTCTACGATCTCGCTGAAGAGTTCGAAGGATTTAATGAATCTCATTATCAATGCCGACCGATGTTCCCCGACCAAGATTGGTGGAAGGGGTACAACGTCTATTTGACGATTATACAGTATTTCGTGCCTTTGTTTATCGTCGACGGCGCCTACACAGTCATCGCTGTTAAGGTGAATTGTGAAAGTCTCTGCTTCCCATACAAATGTATTTATTTGCCTGTTTGAAAAATTTTTCCTTAATATCGGGATCTGCTTTATATCATTTTCACGTTAACAAGGACATTTTCGAATGGAACAGGATACTTTTCCTTTCAAAGAGGATGCTTTTTACATTGATCTGGATTGGGACGTGTCCTCTTTGAGTTTCAAAAGGTCTTATATAAAGTGGATGTGGTATATTTGCAAACGCCCACGAATGAGAGTGAACGGATGATGAGATTGAAATAAAAGATGCTCATGACTCAACTTATTTTCAAAAACGTTTGAAAATATTTCAGGTTTGGCTGACACCTCCTCTTGTTGATGTGCGGTCTGATCCTCGTTCAGCACTTTTCGAGGCGTCCAAGAGACGGGTGAGTGCCTCTCTGATCCTTCTGCGAATAGAAAGGGAATGTCTCGCGGAGGTAGACATCGATCGGCGCGTGGGGGTACAAGCTGGATACATGAGAAGGGGTGCACACCCGTTCCCTTATCTTCCCACGTCTGTCCACTCTGATTACGTAGGTGTGACCGATTTTCTCGCGCACGTCACCACTGACGTCACTACTGACCAATCATCGCACCTCTCGCCATTGCTATAGCAATGGTTGAAATTGTAGCAGTTTTTATGATATAAATCCCAGAAATAAGTTCCCGAAAATGTTATAGGTTCAGCTTTTGCGATCAAAAAGCTGGCAGCGTTCCAGTGTATTACTAAATATTAGCCCTTGATGTGTTAAGTCATTAGATTTATATGGAAAAGGCTTTAAGCAGAGCAATAAACTCAAAAGCGTCAAACTTCTTCTAGCTAATATTGCAACCGTATGTGTCAACATTTCAAAGTCGCTGTACTATTAATTTATCCCTCAAATAAATTAATTGTTTGTGTGTTGATGAGCCAAGTCACTGTATATTGTGAGGAGCCATCTGTATTCCTTGTTACATTTGCAGGTAGTGAAGATGTTAGTGATCGTCGTCGCAGTTTTTACATTTTGCTGGCTTCCACTCGAGACATATCTGGTGCTTAATGAGCTTCGACCACGCGTAAATGAGTAAGCTGACGATTGCTCATTTCAAAATCTCACCGGTTTGTCATTTCAGGTGGTACTATATCAATCTGGTCTACTTTTGCTGTCACTGGCTCGCCATGAGTAATTCATGCTTGAATCCAATTATATATGGAATATATAATGTAAGTGCTTATCAGAACTTCGTTTTCGATAGCAGACGTTCATTTATGCGGTGACTATTTCCATTCAATGAGCACAGTACTCCTATCAGTTGAGGAAAGGGTCTGTGGCGCAATGGATAACGCGTCTGCCTACGGAGCAGAAGATTGCAGGTTCGAATCCTGCCAGACTCAAAATTTTTACTCGTAAACACAATGACCATTTTATAGGTCATAATTATCAATCTCTGGGCACGAATGTGAGTAGAGTTATCTTACGCTAAGGAAGTACTAATATTATATTGTATGAAGTTGAGCTCGAAGCACACCAGGAGTTTCCTGTTTTTGTGAAATTGCGCAAGGTAAACGCGGAACACGCGTGACAGTAATTAAAGCTATCAATTGACGGACAAAATCATGCATACCTCGTCTCTAATATGCTTCAGCCAATGGCACGGCAATCAAAATTACATTAAGTTGAAGCATATATCGTTTTCTTTCTTCTCGAAAACAGGGTCGCATTATTCCAGATGCTGTGAAGGCCCTTCAACCCTATTTCTCGTTAATACATGCGAAAATTTATTCTGTAAAACTATTGTAAAATGCGGAATTGCAAGCGTGGTTATTGATCGAAAAACTGAAAATCATAGAAATATGAGCAAAAAGTCACGACGTTTACAATCCGCAAATGCAATAATATCATGAAATAAACCTGTGGTATGTTATCGTAAGAAATCGCTTAGCAATCTTCAGGAAAAATTTCAAAGGGAATACAAGCGCGTATACTTACGACTGCGCTGCAAGAAGCAGTACGAGGGTGTGGCAACTTCGGACAACGAGATGACGGCGACGTTCGTTGGCGAAAACGAAGAAAATGGCAGTGTGTCCAACCTGAATACCCCTGTCAATCGCAGCCTTATGTCCTCCCCGTCCCATCTTAACAAATATGCATCTTGGTCAAAGGCCCTCAGCGGCGCCCACGACTATATTGCCAGCGAACTTGGCCACGACTAACAATTGAACAAATGTTTTGTGATATTGAATCGGTTTCATATCGCATACTTTAGTTGGAATCGTACTTTGACAATTTTCTCTAGCACTGTATTCAGCAAAGGTTAATGACAGGACCAATTGGAAATGATATCAGTTCTGCTTTTTGGCTTCAGCTAAAGTGCGCGATATAAAATCGGTCCATCGACTATCTTAGTTACAAAGCTAGAATTGTCGCAGTTTCTGCCGACGCGTCGCCTACGAGTGCATATCAGTCTAGAATTAAATCACAGCGCATTTACATGGTATTGAAGCAAAATATTTTGATGCTGCAGTTATTCTGGTGGTAGTACGGCCGTATCAAACAAAAAAATGTTAAAGAATGATAAGAGGATGATAAAGCGGTATTCTTAATGCATCGACCGACTAAAATTTTCCTCCTGTCAATTATAGTCAAAACATTTCGATCCTATTCGAAAGCAGAGGGAACATCGTAACATGCTTAATATCGAAAGCTTAATCGAGCATATTCGCTACGGCGTTAACATTATTAACATTAATCCATATAAGACCAAAGCTTAATTCTCTCATTACTGATCCAAATATTTTGACTATAGTTCGGGGGATCATCCGATTTTTACCTGGAATAAAGTGATATGAAGGGCGCAGACTTTCGATGTCCACAAATTGAAAAGGGTCGCGCGTTGCGATAGCGCTCCCCACGACCGACTGACCGATACATTTTAACCATCGTTAACATTTCAATATTCGGTCGATGGGCTCGCTCGCCGGTCGTTCGGTCAGTGCATTGCGAAGGCAAAATTTGGTCGGTCGGTAAGGAAAAAAGTTTGATCTGTGCATTTATAAAATCGCTCAGTGGAATAATATTTCAGTACACACTTTATTAGTAACGAAGTTTAACTCGACCTTGCGTTGCGGCATTGAACGGGTAAACAATGTGGGTGCAGCGAATGAAGACATTTCCTTGACCTTCAGGACGGTATGCAGACAAAAATGATTGTGCTCGCATCAGACATCGACAAATGTACAACTACGTGCCACATTGACTGGTAGAGCGGATGAGGTAGGGCACGACCGATCAGGTTGTGCAATAGTCCAAGAGTATCAGATACGTTATCTGAAAGTCGTGGATGTGAGACGTATCAAGACTACTCTCCTCTCTCTTCATTACTCATCTCGTTGCAAGACTGACTCGTCACCTTTTGGCTTTGTGTCATTAACCGACATTGGCCATCGCTTGGCGTGAAAGCCAGTTGTTTAGGGGGAGGGGGCGCACTTCCCTTCTTCTCACGTCCATCTCTGCATTGTATTATACGACATGGAGGTGATTTTTTAAATCATCATTACAAAACGTTGCGACACGCGACAACAAATTTAAGCCGTTGTCGAGCACAATAGAAACCTGTTCGATAGGGACAAATCTTAATTGAGATCGATCTGCAGACGGATTACGGTAGATGCACGAGGTAATTATAGGCAACGCCTTTTTTGTTCACGCAGTTTTCTTAACAGGAACACAAGCCTAGCATTTTCATCGCCTATACCTTTGCACCTTACACTGAATCATCCATAGCTTTTATGTACAGCGACCCAGTTACTCACTGCATGTGAAAGCGCTTGACTAATATGATATATCCATGAGTAGGTGGATAAGAGCTCGTGTCATCGACATTCACAACTGTCCACTTCTTTATGTTTGTATTTAAGGCATTGAAGTTCATGTTCGGTGCTCGACATTGTGAAGGGTAATAGAAAAACGAGCGAAGTGGAATTAGAGCAGGTATAAACACATGGAAACCGGATTCTTGGTATGCGTTGATGCGCAACCACGACCGACGGTTCTGCGCGAGTAAGTTCTTCCTGCGTTATTTAGGCGCATTCGAGTAAGTCAGCGTGTTTGCTTTCCGCTCCATTCTCGCTGCTCCTCAGTTGTTCGTCGCCAGCACTTGCAATGTGTCGTCTTCATCTCACCCTTGTCTTTCTTCAGACAATTGCTTTTACTCTTACGCAAGCCTATTTCACCCCAGATTTCAATGCTTTTCTCACCTCAAACTACGGCGCCTCTGTGCAGCAAGCTTTCGAAAGGCGAGACTTGAAAGATGCCGGCAGTTTTGGCGGCAGAACCCGGCCCAATGAAAAACTATCAAAGCAGGCCGTTATTTTCATTCATGGCCTGTCGCAAAACGCAGAAGGATTTGAAGAGATTCGAAAGTACTATCTTCGCAGAGGATACACCAGCGGCGAACTGTACGGTATAACTTGGGCGGAGGGCGAAGCTTTGGATCTTTTCGAAACCGACATGAAATGCAGATATGTCAAACTGGCAAGTAACCTACTCACTTGATGATATCTAATCATTGTAACTTACCATTTTTTTATTAAGTTGTTTCATGCGGCATGTCGCAAGTAGAAACTTCCTCTTCTTCAAAAAGTTGGCGTTTTGCACAAATTTCAAGGGGGAGCATTTTTGTTAAGAGAGCATAATTTGAAATAATCTTTATAGTGAGCTGCAAATATTCATACTAAGTGGAGAAAAAAAGTTGCGCCCGCCGCGCCTCACAATCAAACATACGGTAAAAAAGGCGCGTTATATTTATTACCAAAAATGAACTCTCAAAATTTGTGCATTTCATCACAAAGTTTCCTTCAACTTTTAGGTTCGCAATTTCATTCTTGCCGTGCAAAAATACACTGGAGGACAAGTGGATGTGATTGGTTATTCGATGGGCTCTCCTATGGCGCGAAAAGCAATTCTGGGCGGGAAATGCGTCGACACCGGCAAGAATCTGGGCGCTCCTCTCACATCGCTCGTCGATACCTTCGTTGGTATCGCGGGTGCTAATTATGGAGCGTCAGCGCTTTGCTTTTTGAAGATGGGACGGCCGTGCGGTAAGTTCAAGTGTGAACAGAAAGCATATCTCATGCAGCTTTTTGCACGAAGCTGTAGCAGGTCCAATAGCGAAAGTGGGATGACTGAACAGTGAACTAAAAATAATCAAAAAATGATCAGCCACCGCGCTTGTACTTTCGCAGTCGTAACAGGTCTGTGAAATTGGTCCTTTTAGGCTCGTCCAACCAACACGATCGAAATTTTTGCTCTTATTTAGGATGTTCGCCTTGAGAGTGGCAATCAGATGCTAGAACGTAAAAAGTTCGAAAGCGGGTCCCTCTAATGATAAGGAAGCTCGTCATATTGCTCTTTTTATCGTCTTAATATTCGCTTCTCTGCGAATAATTGAGTTGAAGAATATATCGTACTGCATAAATTCTGCTCCGAAAATCAGCCCAGGGCTATTTTTCGAGAAGGCTGTCAAAACAGTGCCCGGGGATGGATCTTCCGAAGATGCATATTTTCGAGTAACGAGGCGAAAACGCGATAAAATTACATAAATTTAAACTTACATAACAACCATTGCATCATGATCACAACAACGTTTGAGGTAAAACAATCGGATTGGATTGCAAGTCCAAGTACCTCGCAGACATAAATAGCCAGAGGAGCAAGTATGAAGGTCGCTACGTTTTCTCAATTTATTCGACAGAAGACGATGTCGTTGGTTACAAGGCATGTGGCAAAATTGCAAGCGCCATCCCGCATCAGGACAAGGCCTTTAAAAGAAGAGGTGATCACTATGAGGTTCTCCATTCGTCTGCTGAACTTCAGTATTCGCTTGTACAAAAGCATAGAGCGATGTAAATAACTTGAATACATTTGTTTTACAGTAAACGATTATTGTTTTTGTCTGTCAAATATGCAGTGATCAGTTACTATGAACGAAATATGTCCAACTTGATTGGTTTACAATTAAGATTTTCAAGCGGTTTATTCTTGCGCCACTGGGCATGGTATTGTTGAACAATTCGGCTGGGGGATATTGTAACATTCCTCCCCCTAATTATCCTCTGCTTTCGTGAAAAATATCAATTGAGCAGTCAACCACATAATATAATCTGCCTCGTCGAGTGGAGGAGATTGAGATATAATGTCGAGAATACACAGCATTGTTGGATGACGGTGAAATCGATCAAATTGTACCTCTCCCCTTCATTTTCAACTGCCTCTCAAAAAGAAACGCCCATCTGCATCGCTCAATGAAATTTTTTAAAAGTTTCATTAGATTCTTGTTCGCGGGACTATATCGATTGCTTCGGACGTCAGTGTTTCCTGCCCAGCCGAAGAAGTGGCGCCGTGTCTGTTGTGTTTCTGTTACCTGTGCAGAAGATTTGACACGAATACACTGAGCATAAGCAAAAACAATACGACTGTCCTCGAATTATCGAATTTCTGAAGCGGCGAGGTCGGCAGGGGTTAGTGGCAGCTGTGTAACTCATATTCATTTTCCTCTTTCTCCCTGCGGCGCTCAGAAATAAGCCGCTCTCCAACGCCTGCTCCGTGCGCATTTGTCATTCATTATTTTAAGCTCTCCTACAAGGAGGACATTACTTCGTCAAGATGTCGATAAAAAAGATGTGTTGCGTAAAAAAAGTTGTCGGCATTAGTTTACATGTTGCGGATGGTTGGGGGTTGTAAGTAATGTGAATATGAATAGGATGCGGATTTCCTTCATCTAGATTGCACTAACTTTCGGCGTAGGCGAAGCTCGTGGCTTATTGGCGTTAAAGTGGATGCCATTGTTATGCTCTAAGGCGCGCAGTTATCTGCCATAGGCTTTCATTAGTAAGCTATTTACCTATATTCGAGGCGGGGAAACATCTCAGAAATGGTCGCAAAAGTCCAAAACTTTCCTATCGCTACGCGACCAAAACGCTTTGAATCCTCAGTTTCCGATCTTTGAGTTGCAAATTTGCTTTATGGAAAGTGCGTATTTCCCCTCAAATTCACCGCTCCCAGCAATTGTGCTCACTTCTACCGTCATCTCACTACCGATGAAGGTTATTATCAACGATTCAAGCTTCAAATGATGTGCTAGGGATCAATTATTGGTCTCGGATAACGTACAGCGCTAGCGCACTTAATTATCCTACGGAGACCGCGCGCTTAATCGTCAAACAGGACCATTTCTCCTTTCATCGGCTGGAACTCAGCGGATGCCGTCATACTATCAGGGTTGGGGATTCACCGCCTGCTCGAGCAATTGTGCCAAAGGTCCCTCGTCTTTGGAGAGAGCGCGCAGATCTGATCGCTTCAGTCCATGCAGCAGATTCGACTGAGACTCTGACCAGGAAACAGGGAGGTCATCTGGCTCGTATTATTGTTATAGTTATAGTGTTATAATTGGTATCAGCCTCCTTAAAGAATTAAATTTCGGAGAGGGGTTGCGTTGGCTCTCCTTTCTATATGCAACGTGTAGAACTATTTTCTCTTTGATCTTGTAATTTCTCTTCTGACACGAGTGTTCTACATGAATAGAGGATAGCCAAGCGAACCAGAGCGGGATGATTTGGGGGGACACTTGTAAACTACAATCGCGTATGCAGCGGGGTGCTAAGCGGCATTTGAGGTTACATTTAGTGCACTCGCACTCATTTAATCAACAGGGATAAGTCTCATTTTCACGGGAGCAAACTCAATGTCGCGGTACGCATAGTCTTATTGTCACCGTTTAGAAATGTCATATTAGCTAGGTCAAGTTTCTGCAGCTGATCTTAAATTTTCTTTTTAATGGATTTATAAAGTAAATTCAATATATCATTACGGTCTAACTATACAACTAGCGATTTATTCTTAATTCTCAACAATAAATGGGCTAAAAGTTGAGATGATAGATATCCGTTCAAATAGCCTTCATTGTTGGTAAATGAATAAGGACCACAAATAGCTACAATTTGCAAGATGAAATTAGCGCTCTACATTCTCTGCTTCACGCTGTCAGCTGCGAAGGCCGAGCTTTGGCAGAAAAAAGTTTCGTTTTGACGCAGCTTTGCAGAAAGCAGATGTCTCAGATTTACGAGTGCCCTCGATGCGCAAATACAAAGGCTTGGCGTCTAGAACTAAATGTACAGCGAGTCAGAGCACTGCACGACAATGTGCGTGCTCGTCAGATATATTTGAGAGCGCATAGAGGACGAATGTTTATCAGCGTGTTACTGCATGGACGAACGCACGAAACGGACAGGGATTGACTTCGTAAGAAGCGGCCGTTCCAAAATCTCTTTTGCGCAGCCACAGAGGAAGTAGTTGCGACGTTCAATATGGGAGAACTGGTAGGCGAAAAGCTTAAATTAAGTGTCTCCATAAATTGGAAAAAAAACCTGGAGCTAGCTGGAATTGATCAATCAATTTGCAGCCAGGCTGCCCGTCCGCATTCAGCGGCTGACACAGAAGAGCTCTTGCCGACTCGAAACACGCCAAGCGAACGGTCAGCGCATAGACCCATTAAAATACTCTTTGCCGATAGTGAAAGGACGCTGTTGAGTGGCCCTCCAATATGTGCGCGTTCAACTTCAACATCAATGAGTGAGAGAATTCTCAATGTATTCCGTCACAGTTGGTCGGCCGTGATGGTTGGGGTTCGTTCGCTCGCCCACCACAGGAGCTGATGAGCACACGGCTCTGCGACTCAAGATAGGATGGAGGAAGTGAGAGTTCAGAAGGTGGTCGAAAAATAACTCAAGGCAATTTGTAACTTTGGCAGTAGATAGTAAGGCAAGAAGCTTGCTACTTATGCACTTTATTCTATCGCGTATTTAGACCATTTAAAAAATTGGACACTTTTCATATTAAATCGGACGCTTTTAAAATCAAATCAGGCATTTTTCAAGGAACTTTAGCAAAGCGTCGTCCCATAAAACTTGAAAATAGGTCTAGTGTAAAGCATTCATAGAAATAGTTTGCTACAGTGTACACTGTAACTCACAATGAAAAATAAAGCCTGAGCCCTAAAATTTAGGTAAAATGCAAAACGATACTGACGACGGTACGTTAGCGTTTGAATTGGTGGCTCTCCATGCGCTGAGCACCTACGAGGTGGTCTTTTGGTGCATCATGTACGGTACGATCGCTTTCCTCTCGGTCTTCGGCAATTCTGTCGTCATCTACATCATCTTATGGCGTTGGGGCCTAAACAGCGTTACCAACTACTTCATTCTCAACTTGTCTGTCGGTGATTTAATCACCGGCCTCTTGGCTATCCCGTTCAAATTTCAGGTTTGTGTGAATATGAAGGGTAATAATACTATTGCTTGATTATTTCAGTCTAATTTTTTCAGCAATGAAACTCGAGATTAATTTGTATATTTAGGCGGCGCTGTTTCAAGAGTGGTACTTTCCGAATTTCGTTTGTCAGTTGGTTCCATTTATTGAAACTGTCTCCTTGAGCATCTCCGTCTTCACTCTTACGGGCAGTGCTGCAGACAGGTGCGATTTTCTTTATCCATTTGGTACATCAGCTTAGCGGGCGAAGTAGAGATGTCAATCATTCGACTAAGTTGGTCTGAGACCAATTTCATAATGCTTCTGCAATCACATCAGTTGCGGTCCAGTTTGTGTGAAACTGGTCCCTGAGCTGGAAAACTATTGTTGCGGTTTAGACTAAGCGCACTTTTTTGCAGTTGCGCGAATACCATAATGCCCGCCATTAAAAATGTTCCGTATCCTGATTTCTACAATATACATTATTTCTACATGTATTTAACCATCTCGGCCTTACCTTACAATACACTCATCATTCCGGATGACTGTAAGACCCGAGTATTTACCGAAAATAATGCAGACGCAGGCAGGTTTCACAACCAACCTCTATAGAATGCTCTTAGGGGCTTGCATGATCCAGAGCTTCTCGTCGAACTCATCAAGATAGCGATCGTATAACCTACCTTTTCAGGTTCCGGGCCGTTCTCTTCCCGGATCATTCGAAGATGACGCTGGGTGTAGCGCGGTTCATAGTGATTTTCATTTGGGTATTCTCCATCGTTGGCAGCTACCCATATGGAATTTTTCATGAAGTTATTGAACTGACACTGCCCGACTTTTCATTGACGATTCGCCAGTGTCAACCTATCTACGGCGACGAGAGCTGGTGGAAGGCCTATAACATCTACTTGACCATCATTCAGTATTTCGTGCCGTTAATTATCGTCGACGGTGCTTACGCTGTCATTGCTCACAAGGTGGGAAAACAGATTTGAAATAACCTTACAATTGTTGAGATTCGGCCACACCTGCGTTTGTCCAAATTCACTCATTGTTAATATAAAGGGGATGGAAGTCGAGATAAAGCTGCATTTAGGCAGATTCTAAGTCTTTATGGGCTATACTTAGTCCGGTTTTACTGTACATTTGATCTGACATAAAAAAATTACAATCCATTTCACACCAGAGCAAGATAAAATAAAGATTTAATTTGTGCGCATTTTTAAAACACCTTATTTACGTAGAGCATCGCTGTCAATAATCCAGCTGTTTCCATAATTTGTCCGAGTACAGATCTTGGGGCGATTTTATAAAATTAATGAAACTGCATGTGATTTGGCTACACTTGCTGTATATGCAATCACCGATCAAAATTGATATACATGAAAAGCACTTTACTCTAAATCAATGATCGCAATCACATGCGCTCCTATTTATATTAAAAGTTAGTTAATGAAGATGAAAAATTACTATACATTGTTTAGGTATGGGCTGCGCCGCCGCTTGTAGACTTGAAGTCTGATCCTCGCGCTCAACAGTTCGAAGCAGCAAAACGACGGGTATTATTTTTAACTTGCTGCCCTTATATTAAATCGCATTAATCTTGGGCATCAACAGTTAAATTTAGTGCCGACTCTTTGTAAATAAATATCCAACTTGACCTCATTTTAACTCGAGTAAAATCAAAATATTTGATTATTAAAGTAGTCCTTATTTAAATATGGACTCGATGCTCTATTTGCACGGGATTTGCTCGCATTTTCTGATAATTCAAGCTTACTTTTATTCGGATACGTGAACTTTTTCACTAAAATATATATATACTGACCAGGAATCAGATTCTATCAAAGACTGTCTGTTTGAGGTTATATTCTCAATGAAGGTTCATATCAAATGTGGAATGCCCAATATTAACCAATGCGCAAAAAATTAAACGAAAAGCGATGTTCTGCGGCGATCCTAGGAATGCGGCAGTTTTAACAGTACTAAAACAACAAACATCAAGTACTGTTGTACTGGCAATTACATCAGTATTTTCCTCTTCCCACATTTGCTGACAACTTTAATTAGTAGCAAACATCTGCATACCAGAGCCACATCACTACGTCATTTTATTAGGTCATCCGCTATGACGCAGAATTTTTCAAGTTTTCGTTATTTATGGATGAATTTCGTTATTCGGATCAATCGATTTAATTCACCTCCATTTTTCATCCCTTGACCATTCTCACTCAGCATACTATAAATAATGTGTTAGCGTTGCCTGAAGTGGTACATGAAACAAACTTTGGCTCATTTAGGTTGTCAAATTGTTGATCATTGTTGTGGTCGTTTTTACTTTTTGCTGGCTTCCTCTTGAAGTATATCTCGTGTTAAATGAGCTTCAACCACAAATAAACGAGTGAGTTTTTTACTTGTGTTAATATCTGAATAGTGACGCTTCATATACAAATGTTTTTGTTGTTCTCTTAATTGTATTTGGCGGCATTTTTAATGAACACTGACTGACTAGCGGCTGAGAAAACGACGTCACGCTCTGGGGCGAGGTATTGACCATGACGGATGAGTATCCATTTTATCAAACGCTTATCCCATCCTTTCTCTGTAAGTTTTGGCATTTCCAGTTCGGATTTACCGATAGAAGGATGAAGTAAAGTTATCTTAGAAATAAAAAAATCGCGATTCTCGCGTTCATTCATGAGGTTGAACAATCAGGTAGCATAGTGGTTCAACTCCGTATTAGATTACTAATTTGCAGGTCGTGGGTTAAAGTCCTATCATGATCGAGCTGCTTTTTCGTCTTCCTCAATTATAATAATACTGCTTACAGATGGTACTATATCAATGTACTCTACTTTTGCTTCCATTGGCTGGCGATGAGCAATTCGTGCTTGAACCCCATTATCTACGGCATTTACAACGTAAGTTAGAACACTTTGGTTCAATATGATTATGAAGCAACGATTTCTCGTCATGATCCATTAGAGCCATTAGCGGGATTTGGCATCGATTTTCCGGATTTCCTTTGCAGCTAATCGGACATCCTTATTAAATTGCAAAAATGTTAAACTGGTGAAGTGGATATCGGTCTCAAAAAATATGAAAAATTCGCAGGGGATAACCTTGCCTCCATATATCAGTATTACTAAGGCAGATAGAAATTCTGCATTCCGATTAAACGATTTAACCTCTTGCTCGGTCCATTTTTGGTTCCGACATTTGTTAATGTAAAGATTAACGCTCTTATTTAGGAGAAGTTTCAAAAAGAGTACAAGCAGTTATACTTTCGGCTTGTTTATTGCGGTAAATACAAAGGTAAAGGACAGCCGACTGATGGTGACGAGATGGCAATCCGAAGCGAAGCGACCTACGATGAGAACACTGAAAATGCTGCGCAGCTTAATATGATGCAGTCCTCGTTAAAAGTGCGACGCGCCACCAGCGCTCATGACTATATCGCTAGCGAATTAGGCCAAGATTGAGCACAAAGACGGGTTTTGTGTTCTGCATTCTTTTTCTTAGTCGAATACTGTTACCTTGAAGAAACGGCTTCACCTGATTCTATTTAATATAATAATTATTTGCGATAAAAGTATCTACGCGATCGCTGTCATCATTCTCGCGATATTTGGCCAGCGCAGGGCAACATATCATTTTGACTCTATATAGGATATTTTCCAAATAAAACTGAACTTATCCAAAATCGAGTGGAATCTTCGTTGAATTTATTCTTAAAAACTGTCCAGCATTATTTGAAAAATGCCCGATTTAAAATGGAAATGAATTATCAGACGATCAATAAAGGCTCTCCTGCAAGCTAGCGCTGCGGCAGAAATATGCGACGAAAACTAAGTCATGAAAATGTTAATCGTTGCTTGGGAACAAAAAATTTGCTAAACAACAGCGAGTACTAGCCTTGCATAGCAATCATGTATTTTCTGTCCTATCGTATCGAGAGGAAGAAATGAATGGTGCGCCGCTTGTCTACATGAGTAAGTCGCTGTTGAACGAAGTATAGAATCAAGGCAAGTAATATCCTACAGATAGCCTTAAATAAGATATGTCCGGAAGGACATTTTAAGAAGTGATTATAGCAGCGCTTTCATTTCTTATCTTGGACATATGTCACTATCATTTGGTGCCGCTGAACTTTTGTTTTGCTGTAATCGCCGAAAAGCGATAAGCTATACTTTGACAAATTTATTCTGACTGATACCGTCCTCCAACGCTTTTCATTGCCTGCTCATTCAAAAACGTGAATCAAAGAATCACATGCACATAGAATCTGATGTCATTAATTGAAGTGAGCATTGATACTGTCGAAAATATTTTGTCACGAGACGCATCATCGAATAGGTCATCATCGTCGGAAACGTGAATTCTTGGAAAGCAGATTATTCCCAGGTTCTGTTCCATATTTAGCACTGCATGGTTTTCATTTGAGCCCAAATATGTCAATATTTTTGTGAGTCGGACTATTTGAGCAGCAACCCTGGTTACACATGACACCGCGCCGCACCTTTTCAGACTTTATCTTGCATAATATCTATCCACAAAACCAGCCTTCATGCGAACGAGTTTAAAAGCCCAGCTCAAAACGTTGTTTGTCAAACGCGTTGAGCAACTGATAACAAGACCAGCAAACGCTATTGTGTCCTTCAACGCAGTTCAACATGGTTCGACGTCTGCTCCCTATTTTTGCGGTACGTTACCTCTACTCTTTTCAGGTGTTGATTTCTAGTGATGCTCCACTGCTGTTCTTCTAGTAAATATAATCCTGGGATCTACTTCTTCATTCGGATGTCATATCTTTATACTTGTATTCAGTTTTATAAAGACATTTAAAATCAACCAACATACTGTCCAGTTTGAAGATGACATTATTCCATATAAATCGATTTAGAAAATTTTCTTATCAAAATGAAATAGGCTAATTAGCTGACATAAAGCTCTATGTGCATGAACGTTTAGAACAAACGTATGGTATTTGAAGGAGCAGCCTTTTTGTGGTCACGACTTTGATAAATATTGTATGAAAGTAACTCTTCTCAATCAATCACTTTTTGCAGCTGGTCCTGGTGATTATTATTGCGACAAGTCACGCTGCGTGCCCAAGTAAGTAACTGTTTGAAGCACAAGTAATGTTAGCAAGACGTATTCATATAGGATGCTTTGCAACAGTTGAGCTGAGAATAATGAGCGCCAATTACAGCCATTTGCATCTCTGTAGACACATATTCACAGTCAATATCGATTGAATTGATGCGAATGTGTCTTTCTTAAACTCTATTTCATGCAAAGTGTTTATAGAAAAATGCTCACAAAATGAAGAATGTAAGGAATGCGGCTCCGCCTGCGAACCGAATTGCGAAGTGTCCGAACCGATGATCTGTACAATGCAATGCATCGTCAACGTCTGTCAGTGCAAGTCTGGCTTTGTTCGAAATAAGAGCACCGGCGCATGCGTCAAGAAAAGTGACTGCCCAAAAAAAGGCTGATTCAAGGCATACTTAATCAGGACGTGGTTTCAAGCGAGGCATAGTATTAAGTGGCAGCGATAACTTTCCGATATTTTGCTTGCGTATCTCTCAATATATACGGATTCAAGTATATGGTGTAGTGCAAGTTATTTCCAGTGTACTTTATAACGCTCTATTATTTCAAATATGCAAATTGTATTTAATAAAACCGCTTAAATCAATCCGTACTATTGCATTCACAGATGATGGACTCAGGCATATTTAAACACTGTAAACATTACCAAACTACGTTGTTTCGTTAAAGGGGATGGTCCGTTGAAGCGAGTTCGCTAAAGCCTCAACAATTTGCAATCATTTAACAAAAGTGATGGACTTGAAAGCTGTGCTAATTGGTTTCAAATGCAAGGTAAACATGTTTGTGGAAACAGTCAAGTCAGATCACTTCGTGCTGCTAAAGTAATACCGACACTTGTAAGGAGCGCAGTTTGCATTGAGTTTAATTGAATGGGTAGAATAATTGATCTCAAATGTCAGTCTAATTGGTGAGAATATTTTATTTTAAAAGCCTAATTGCAATAATTTCGAAAGTAGGCCTCTCCAAGTTTAGTCCACGTTTCTTCATCTCGTCTTTGCCATCCAATTTACGCCGGCTGTTTTCCTAATTACACCATGTTATCACTTGTGGGGGCGCCCTTGTGCTCGTATGCTCGGCGATCGCCACTCTGTGATGCGTTTGACCCATCGTTTGCTGTTTATTATTGCATACTTTGCGCCCATTGCCACTTCCACCTTCGAGCAGCCCTGACTATATCTGTGATCTTTGTGACACCGTGAAGCCACTCGTTCGGGTGACTGTCTTGAAGTCAAACGCCCACCGTTCATCATAACATTTGCCATTCTATCACTGCCAGTTGAGTTTCGGTATGAATATCAACGGAACAAACATCACGTTAGTAGCTGCTTCTATGGCATGGCTCTACCAAAACGAAAATGAATTCAAGATACTATTCGGCCTCGGCCTGTTGGCATTGCTGACCAATCCACTGATCATATGGACGGTATGGCGACAAAAGTCTCTCCATACGGGCTGCTTTTTCATAATCGCGCAATTGGCTTTAGCGGATTTCTTTGTTGGTGCTGCGTTCACGGGCACCATGATAAAACGTTTTATACGAATTGAAGGTAATTTAGGAGAAATAATTTCACAACTGCAGTGCGCATTTGAAATGGCTCCCAATTACTTCAGGTGAGCGAATGAATTATTCTACAAATCTTTATCGCTAAACACAATTGTGATAAAGCTTGAGTAGCAGTCACAATGCAGCGACAAGCGACAAGATTCAAATGCCGTTGGCTATAATCTTCATGCCGCAGCGCATGTCAGTTTAACGGAATTATTCGACAAGTATTTTGTCAGTATACTTTGTGCCCAATCTATAACGTATTTCCTTCAATTATAGAATAAATTGTAACGAGTTTGATCATTTTTTACTACAAGAGTGAACGTTCGTAATCAAAAATCAGTTTAACCTATATTTATTGTACGACAGAATTGCACAATTCTGCACAAGTTACACGAAAACAATGATTTCGCAAGTTGTAAACTCTAATCGACTTGAATCTTTTCGTCTTCCGTGTTTGCAGCCTAACTTAAAACAAAGTTTCGCTCCGAGTTCTGTTTCAGAAACCTGCTGAGTGCTGATAATTGAGAAATTGAGCGTCAGTTCCAAATGAGTGTCAGTTTCATATATAATAGTGTCTTTGACGCCGATGCAAAATGAGACTCAGTTTCTCGATGATCAACAATTCTATGAAACAGGCCTCTGTCACATAAAGTGACGATATTTACCGCTTTTCGCTCCATTAAGACTAAATTTATTCTGAAAAAACGCGTTTAGTGAATCGGCGTCACTCAGTTTGGCGTTAGCGCTCGGATGTGAGCGCTTTTTAGCTGCGGCAATACCATTAAATTTCATGATACACCAATGGAAAATCGCCCGCGCTGTTTCGGTAGCCGCTTGGTCAATACCTGTGCTCGACTGCTTGTCGATGCTCATAGTTCTCAGCTTGAGTCCTTCGAATATAATCAACTTCTGCACGTCGGCAATGGCTGTCACAAAAGGTGCGACTGAATGTTTAGCAGCTTTCCTTAATATAAAGGACTATTTTTCCAGTTTGTAGGTTCACACATGATTGACACACTAGTCGATACATTTTGTGCGATATGTTCAAGTTCTATCTTTCTTGCTTATGAAATGCGACCCTAAAGTTTTCAGAATTCATATTTTAAACCTTTCTACAGGTTAGCTTGAAAATTAATAGCCGACACTGGCCGATACAATCAACCGCTTCTAAACAACAGTTGAAAATCGAGAGTTTCGAAATTTTCACTCTATCTGAATTATCGTCAAAATGCACCGGTCGACTTTAACATTCAACATATAATAAAGTTTATTAAAGCGACATTAAAACTTAGTGCCGCTCCCTAAGGGATAGCTAGGAAGATAAATAATTAATTTTCTGTTTTGCGCGTGATGCGACGATTTTGCAGTCTTCAACTGTGATGCGTCCTTTAAAAGTGACTACTTTCAGATTTCGACCTCGTACAGCAAATAGGAAAAGACTTTTTAACCGTCGCCATTATCATAACGTACACTTTAGTTCTTTTCACGATAAATATTCAGTTACAAGTGGCAAAGAGACGAAATCAGCCGTCTGTCACCATAATGAAAAAGAATTTACAGGTAAATTCGAAAGTAGGTTTAGTAACTTTCATAGATAGGAGAATGCGGCGGTTGTTTTTCTCCTTAGACTTGGTCGCTATAACATAAAAGTGAAGCCAATGAGCATAAATGAGCATCTCGCCAAAAATATAAAATTCCATGCAACTCAAACAACACATATTTGATCGCTTGCACCGGAGAGAGATAAAGCAAATATTGCGAAGAATCGTTCTAACCTTGAAGGCATGCTTAAATAAGTACTACCATCAATTTTGCGAAGAGCTTTTATTATTTATAGTTATTCTTGCATTTTAGAAGGCCATTTGCAGAAAACTGAATAATGTACAATTAGATCTCAATCCCATATGAGTAATATTTAAGGGTATCATGATGCACTAATTTCAACGCATGATTTAGACTCAATTCCATAATTCTCCATTCCCAAACAGTTTTATGAAAAGTGATTTGCTCTATAGAGGTCAGAAAAACTTTCAGCTCAAAATGGTACGATTACTGATTGCCATTGCGTTCATGTACTTGTGCCTCCAGATGGCGCCAAGAATTGGACTTGTAATTATTGCGACGCTCCATCAGGAACAACGAATAAAAATCGGTCCCATTTTGCGTATGTTGATCGCTCTTAATAGCGGAATTCACTTCTTCGTGTATCTAAGGTCAGTGTGTCTAGTATTTGCTATAATATCTGTTAACTGAAAAGCTGTCGTGTGTTAGCCCAAGGGAAAAAGAGAACAAGCGTAGAAATTCGCAACTTTTAGATGATTCATAAGATTTTGTAATTCGAGAGAAGCTTATCAACCTTTTCTGCATCCTTTGATTGCAACTTGATTTTCTTTAGAAACAGTTTGAGCAATTTTCCGTTATTATATGTATTTTCCAAAACTTGGTAGTAAGGCACATGCGAAGCTCTGCTTTTTCCGTCGGATTTATTGGGAAAACCTATGTTCTCGTACTTACAGAAGTTACTTATCGTATTTTTTATCTTTTAAATTTGAAATAAAATTTAGAGCATAGTGCTGCGAGTAACAACAGTTACTGTTTCAGCACAAGCACAGATTTCAAAGAAGCTTTTTTGAAAACTACTGGAGTCAAAAAACCGTCAGAAACAACCCCTTTACCAATTCATTAGTTTGCTAACTGCCCAACTTGTCTGTATCGTCTTGATTTGACGCGAAAGTATAATGTCTGTTTGCCTGAAAAAGATAAAGATTCCCGCTATAAATTCGCTTGCTCTTTTCTATTTGCTCCCCTCTCAACTGTTTGCGAGAAAGAGAAATAACCATGATACTTTGGTGTTGCTGATTACGTGTACATTATATGTTTCTCTGATTTTGGCTATGGCACATGCAACGCGGTTTCAAACCATTAGCTTCTTTCGCATTCTTACTATATTACATCACTTACGCAAAAATCCCACGTAAGGAAATTACGATAATGTGGTCCGGTTCGACTTCATGTAGGTGAAATGCGTCGACTGTTGTTGTCTCATTCGAAAATATACCTAACGCATATTGGCCCTACTTTTCTAAGAGAGAAAATGTGAATGCTGATGTAATATGAAAATTTTATCACTTTTTCACATTCTCCTTGATAAAACTGAAAATGTGAACG
>NIUQ01001050.1:0-35946 GCA_002796945.1 Plectus sambesii | reverse complement strand
GCAAAGGTCTTGCGCGTCGCCATCGAGTGGAGCAAGGAGGCGGGCGATTTGCCGAAATCTGTCGTCGTCAAAGTCAGTCAATGTATTAAATGATGATTACCGGGTTTTCTCGAAAATAAGCCCTCCCGAAAATAAGCCCCCCGGGGCTTATTTTCAAAAGTCTTCTCGAAAATAACCCCCGGGCTTATTTTCCGGTCAAACATTATTCCATCCGCATTAAAAAAACATACCACTTCTGCTGCCTTTTCTCGAAAATAAGCCCGGGGTTTAATTAAATATGCACGTTATATCACAGTGCAAATCGCGATTTTTGCACAATAAATGTTGAATTCGTTTCATTACTGGCACAACACAAGCGTATTGATGGATTGCAGCTACTGCTTAATAGTGATGATGATCGCGTGTAAAAATTTCAACGAATCGGGGGCATAATACTGCAATTTCTGCATTTCTCGAAAATAAGCCCCGGGCTTAGTTTTGAGGAAAATGTTGAGGCTCGAAAATGCTATTTCTCGTAAATAAGCCCGGGGCTTATTTTCGAGAAAACCCGGTATATATAATCAATGGCTTATGTCATCTGCTATGTGTTTTTCAAATCAAATCGTACCTTCGCGCATTTCGGGTTTAGAAGATCCAGATCCAGCGGCAGCGTGTCCAGGTGCTAAAAGGAACGACATAGTATTTATTGTTGATCAAGATAGAAGTCTATATCCGAAGATACACCTGGAATATGAAGACAATGGTAGATTGTTTAACATCTATAGACCAATTTTTTCTTGTCCCTTCAATTTTACGATCTTTTCATAGTTACGAATAATAAATTCGTGAATAAATTGACAATTTGCGTATTCTAGCAGCCATATAACATTCTTACCACTCTGCCCTGAGCCCTTGGGTGGAGGAGTGGTTGGGTTACAGAGCACTGCGGTGCTGATGATCATAATGCATAGAAAGGTGGCGAGGTACTTCATAATGATTCGTAAGAGAACAAATACGCTGAATCAAGTACAATCGAAGAAGACAAATGCTGTTGGGAGCAGATTGTGTCTGACTTTTATACAAAACCGCTCATTATTGCATCAGTTGATGCATGTTATGATAATGATGTAATATGGCATTATTAATAGCCAGGGAAGTCGTTATAATAAAATCGATGCATTACACGACTTGCGCTCACATTCATCGATTTCCCTGATCAAAGATCTACTTTTGTTTACTCTCATCTTGATTGCAGTAAACACCTATGGCGTATTGAGCGATCAGAAAACATTAAAAAAATGAATCGGTTACTGAACCTTTATTTCTACCTCAGGCAGGCGGTGTGGGAACCTGAAAAGTAATTATAAAATAGGTTTGTAGTTTCATACTGCCAATTAAGAGTATTATGCTTCCTATTTTAACGCATTGTACCACCGGTGTTCATAATCCACCTATTATGGCGACAAACAAGTAGTGGTCTTTGATCAGTGCAAGTAGAAAGGTAGATCAATCAAGTTTTTAAAACTGAGTATAGCCGAAATCGTGTTAGTGGCACTGAAGACGACCATTCATATGCATGATGCAGATATTTTGCTTGAAATAAATATTTCTGTAACCTTTCCAGCAGCTCATACCCAAAGCCAACCTGTTACTGTTCCAGACCGACTTTGTCATATCTGAAAGGCAAGTGTAAAACCCAATGAATGTCATGGTTTGTTTAGAATTGTGCTAAATATATGCGCATATATCGGAATGGTTTTAGTATTCAGCGCAAACAAAGTTACATATAGTGAGTGTAATCGGCTAAAATGATACCGACAAAAATAATGTTTGCTGCTTTGCTGCGCAATGCGGACGTTTGAAAAAATACAGAGATGAATATGACATTGCTCACGATGATGAAGGGAATTAAAATTTGTGCAACCAAATACCAGAAAAGTGAGTGATTGTCTAAGTCAATCAGATCTTCGCAGTAGATTATGTTATCGCAATCGTTTGCGCACCTGTATGATAGAGCAGGATCCTTAATTCATTACAAGTTATTTGTTACAAGTTATTGCAATTAACAATAAGCGGCGGTACTAGTTGTCTAGCAAGTAAACTGTAGTTAGTCAGGCAGCGATATGTTGGAACTGAATAGGGCTATAAATTTTAGCTCAGTTTCGAATATGCGTGAACCTCCCTCTTTAATAGCCAGTTCACTCTTGCATATCGTGAACTACGAAGAGCTCTCTGGGCGCATCATACACTCGACATGCAGAGTGACAGCGACCTTTCTTAAACCAGTGACGCCAAATTTCGAATTCAACTCAAACAATTTTTGCTTTGGTTTTTCACAGCAAATGTCTGTTTCGAATTGATTTCATCGACGTATATGTTTCACTAACTGCTGTTAACTTTATATTACCCTAATTAATAGTCCACTTTTTTATCTAGCAATTGTCGATGCTTGAATCGGTTCTATATCCCCTCTTTTGTTATCTTCTAAAGCGCTCTGCTTCGATTTTGACTAATGGCGAAGAGACGTAGTGTGACAGCGGCGCATCTATGCGCTGAGCATGGTGAACTTATTTTTTCGTGGGAATTATGCATAGCGAATGCTAATTAATATTACAGGGTCTTGCGGTAATTAGTCCAATCATTTCACAAATGCATCCAATCATTTCACAAATACATCCAATCGTTTCACAAATTCGTCCAATCATTGCAAAAATTCGTCCAATCGTTTCACTAAGCATCCAAACGATTTCAAAAATACGTCCAATGATTTCAATAATGCGTCCACTGATTTCGTAAATTAATCCAACGATTGCATTAATTCGTCCAATGGTTTCCTTACTCTATACGCAGACAAATAGTAGTAAGCTTTGTTTTAGCCGACCGTTTCAACAGTTGCTTTTCTGAATGTAAAGAGCTAAAAAGAGCATTCCTTTGACAATGTATGCCTATTTAAAGGTTGCCTTTTGTCTTCTTCGTGTGGTATGAATGATGAACCGTACTGAAATCCTTCGTATATGGAGAAGGACGTTTTGATATTTTATCAACAAAAAACCCCAATTGCTTCATCAAATTATGAGATCGAGATAAGGAATGGTGTCAGTAGCAATCAAAAGGCTCCTTAACAACATCCTATTAATCAGCAGAAGCGTTAACGAAAGGAAAGTTCATTGTACGCTCTATCTGCAAAGAGGATAAAACTAATCTCATAATTTGATGAAACAATTGGGGTTTTTTTGTTGATAAAATATCAAAACGTCCTTCTCCATATACGAAGGATTTCAGTACGATTCTTCACTCATACCACACGAAGAAGACAAAAGGCAACCTTTAAATAGGCATACATTGTCAAAGGAATGCTCTTTTTAGCTCTTTACATTCAGAAAAGCAACTGTTGAAACGGTCGGCTAAAACAAAGCTTACTACTATTTGTCTGCGTATAGAGTAAGGAAACCATTGGACGAATTAATGCAATCGTTGGATTAATTTACGAAATCAGTGGACGCATTATTGAAATCATTGGACGTATTTTTGAAATCGTTTGGATGCTTAGTGAAACGATTGGACGAATTTTTGCAATGATTGGACGAATTTGTGAAACGATTGGATGCATTTGTGAAATGATTGGATGCATTTGTGAAATGATTGGACTAATTAACGCAAGACCCTGTAATTAACTTTTATTGATAGAGTGCAAGTTTTATTAGTTTTGTAAACCATTAATTAGCTTTGCTCGTAAAACTATAACGAAAAACATAAAAGATCGAACTAAACAGAGCATGGTGACGAAACGCTAAAAGTAGAACATTTTCGTCATCGCTAGAATGAAGCAGAAGCATATATGATGGAATGTTGAATGCAAAGTGCTTGCTCCATCGGGTGATGCTGTACTAGAACCTGTTGTTGATGTTGTTGATGTAGAATTAATTGCTTGTGTAGTGTTTGCGCTTTGACTGGTTACTGTAGAGCTGCTGATGATGGATGGATTGCCTGTCCCTGGATTGGTGGTAGTTTGTGTTGTAGCTGAGGGGATGGAAGCTGGTGTGGTGGTAGTTTGCGTTACGGTTGTAGTTGAAGTAATGGAAGCTGATGTGATGGAAGCTGATGTGATGGAAGCTGATGTAATGGCAGTTTGGCTTCCGGTTATTGCAGACGAGGCGGAAGGCGGAGTGGTTATGCCTGCTGTAACTGTACTTACGGTACTCACTGCAGTACATACTGGAGCCGTTCCGTTCCACTGATAGTTATCCGTACAGATCAGAATATTATTTCCCGTTATTTCATATCCATCGAAACAGGAAAATACGGCAACAGAAGGCGGAAAGTAATTCGGGACTTGAAAGTATCCATTAGGCGGATTGTTTAGAGCTGGACAAAGTGAAACATTTTGAGAAAACAGATTGACAGTATCATTAAACTGCGCGGCAAAAGCTTTCGTTTGATTAGCAATAGCAGCATTTCCTGTCGTCATAAAGTCGTAGAGACAGTCGCTCTGAGCGCCGCATAGTTGAAAGGCAGCAGGGCTCGCTTGACTTGCATCAAAATCGAAATTTGGACGAAAATCAGGAAAGTAGTAGTCCGAATATTGCTTTGAACCGTAATTAAAGAGGCTATCGGATTCCAATATGATCCATTTCATTCCAAAATTATAATGAATGAACTCTAACGTAGAATTCTTAGGAACTATTGTACCGTCGGGGGCTTGAAGGTCATTGCTATCGTCGCCGTCATAGACACCTGAAAATTCAAATAAGAACATCTATTTTTCGCAGTTGAATTGAGAAAAAGCGGCTTATTGATATATTTAAACGAAAATAGCTCTGTATCCCCAGATTTCCTTATATATTCCAAAAAATTCAAGTATTCAACGTAATACACTTAAACTTAGAGACAATGTGACTTGTATTGCGATAGTTAACGTAATATTTCCTAAGATTTCGGCAATGAAATATAATTTCTTGAAAAACTAGTAATTGTAAAAATTCAGTGTAGTGTCAATACAATAGCTTAATTGAAGCAGAAGTATGATTATGAAAGAGACGGAAACAAGATTTTGAGATGATGAAACGCGTAGGTTGCAAAATGTTTATCTCTTGAATCATCAGCACGTCAACCCAATTTTATGCCCAAATACGCGTCTTACGCCTTGCATTTCATCTCTGCATAAATTTTTAAGGAACTGTGTCAGTACCTAGCAAACCGTGTGTCTTATTCCCTTTGTACTCTTCACTGCAAATAGCTGAGAGTGCAAATGCGCCAGATATCGTTGTGATTTGAAAAGCCATTCCATTAGGAAACGTTACAGACACAACGCTGAGATCGTCAGTTACGGCGACTTGCGCGCCATCCAACTGGAGTCGACGAAAGCTAGGAATGGTTAAATCGAGCGCTACTCCATCTACCAATACATCCACTGTGCGAATGGTGGATTTTTGCACCTAAAATCATTCGCAGTTTATACCGTTTCAGTAAAATACTTTAAATGCGGTTAATGCTAATGTTGGAGCTCATAATTTGTTTTCAGCATGGATAACATTCTGCAACCACCTCTCATTGCTGTTATCTATTATATACTCACGATTTTTTTGTAGAGCGCATTAGTTAACTGTGACATAAGCAAAGAATTTTCGACGTAATTTTATAGAAATTTGTGAAGTGCGCGGAGGATCTGTGCTGTGGTCGATCTTTTTTTCCGTTTTAACGATTCTCACTTCTCTCTTTGCTTTGACTTAGCAATCAACTTGGAAAGGTACACTTCACGTCTAGGATGCACATATCAACCCTCGATCGTATCTTAGACCTGTATAGTAGGGGAGGACTGATCCTTCATGACGAATGCGGTAAAAATGGTTGCCAGTTTCTCAACACCACCGTCGGAATATTTCTCCGTCCGTGCTTGTAGCAGTACGGGTTGAACAGAGCTGTTTCTAAGCATCCAAAACTCTCCAGCTCCTGTAAATAAGATTCAAACTGCATAATTCTTTCAGTTGCCTTTTTCGTCTTTTTGAGCCTTTGGAGGTAAGAACTGGATACAAAGGGGATATTCTTCTGCTTGGGTGGATGTGTCTCGAGATCCACGGGTTATGCGCTACTCAGATGCTCACCGATGTAAAAGAGCTCTAGTGAGTTTCAAAACTGTTGTGATTGTTAGTAGATTTTTAAGGGTAGCATGGCGAGCCACCAGGGGACATACGCGTATCCTCTTTAACTAGCATTAAAAATAAGAGAGCATGTTTGCTTCCAGAGAACAGGACCTTTGCACATCTCAGATAAAATTCTGTACTAATTCTATCACAACAATAGCTAATAAATATACAGCTTATCCTATACAACCGCACCATACTGATAGTGGGCAGAGGCAGTTGAAGGAGGTATGATTTCTATAACTTTGAAATCCCCTCTGCCGAAGAAATGATCAAATGACGACATTTTTATGAAAGAGTCAACAACCATTTATCCAACTAAACTCGAGTTACATCTATTCATTTCATCAGCTACGTAGAGCTCATAATTGCCTCTTTAAATAAATAACAGGATGGCCCAAATAATCGTGACGATTTCATGTGACCATAACTTTTTTAATTCGCCACCAATTCTTTAAATTCTTATTTCATTCGAATCGTCTGAATTTTACAATTGTTTTGTTATACAGTTGTCTTCCAATTTTTCTATAATGAACTCAGAATCCTGCCATTTCTCTATTATTTTATTTTATTAGGTCAGTTCATAATTTCCTCACATATTCCGTCAACTTCAAATCAGTATATCTCAGTGAAAAATGATTATTGTGGGCTAATTCTTTTTACATTTTGTAGCCCAAATAACTGTATTATTTTTCCTTTTTTCGCGAGTGAATACGTGCATAACGAGCAAGTATATTAAAAAGCGCGTACAGAGTACTCAGTTTCGTGATCAAAAAGCAATGTTACAGTTTGTTTCTTGAATAGCTTTAGCCAAAATTATTCAACTGAGCTGAAACTGGACAGAAATAATCTTCAGATATTGAAATTTTATTTGAATACTGAATTATTGAATTTGGTCATAGGATTGGCAAGATGTGGCCAAGCAAGCATAAGTACTCGTTTGGTAGCATTTGAGTTTTGTACCGCCAGGCGCTCACTTTGCTCTAAACAGAAATGAGCACTCTTTGCGCGCTTTGTAATAGCTTTGCTCGCTGGGTACGGATTTACTCGTGGAAAAAAGCAACAGAAAGCCGTTATTTCGGGCTACAAAATGAAAAAAGAATTAGCCCGCAACAATTATTTGCCACTAAGATATACTTACCCAAAGCTGGTGGAAAATACGACAACAACTCTAATATAACAAAATAGACAAATGGCAGGATTCTGAGTTCATAATAGAAAATTGGAAGACAATTGTATACCAAAAAAATTGTAAAATTTAAACGATTCGAATGAAATAGGAATTTAAAAAATTTGTGGCGAATTAAAAAAGCTATGGCCACGTGAACTCGTCACGATTATTTGGGCCAACCTGTATGTGTCGTAATACTCCCAACGCCCATGTATGAATTGTACGTACCATTGAATGTATAACCCAGCAAATCGAAAGTAGTTATATGGGGATCACCGCTGGCTGCAGCCGGACGTGGCGGTATATAGCTCGTTCCATCGTCCGAAGGCCTTTTCTTGTTGTACAACTGGCAGAAATAATCAAGCTGATCATAACAGCAATAAATCCAGGGTAACAAATCGTCTAGGGCATGCAAGAATGGAGAAACTGTTGGATTAAACATAGAAGCGTGTCCTCCTCCTAAAAGAAAGTTACTGATAGACTTGGTAAACAATGTTCCAGTTGTCAGATAAATTCAATATGCACACTTTAATTTCAGTTTCTCGCGCTTTTACTGTTTAAATAGAATTTAACCCCAAACACAAATACTGTAGCATGTCAGGGTAATAGAGACCATCAAAGAATAAGTGTTTTATATTCTCAAAATATGACGCAGGCCTGTTAGCCACTTCTCATTTATTCCGTCACATCTCCAACTTCTATTCTCTACCCACCTTTTGACCCAACCATAATTTGTGTTTGGTGTCAGTTTTGAGTTAATGTCGTGTAATGCATGTCAAAAAATGCATCGCTTGTAATTCGATTTGAATCCTTATCATAATCTGATGCTGCGGGGCGGCAGGAGAGGTCTGCGGTGGGGATTCGTGTTATACTCTTACGTTGCAGTTTATGACGCTTGGGAATAAGACATCATGGCTTCCTTTACTGTACTCGCGATTTCCACTCAATAAATCAAATACTGTTAATTTGGCTAATTTTAGTTCACCCAGCTGACATTCAGGAACCTTTTCCATGATATCGTTGAGTACTGAGAATGAAAAATTGAGCGGGAATTCCACCTAAACGTAAATTTCGTATGCAGTATTTAGTGATAAATATGCAAAACGGACACTTAATATCCCAATTCTTATCAGGTTTATAAAATAGGTCCCCTGAACGCGTAACTAGGTAATATCTTGCTTACTCGGTATCTTACTATAAATTTAACTATATAAGTCAAAGAAAAGATAAAAAAACAGTTTTACCATGAACCTGTATCTCGCCATCATTATTGTAGCAGCACTGCTGTCTGCCATCGCGGTAGCAGTAATCTGCATTTGGAGTGAAGACACACGGAGGCGGCAAGTTTCCACAACTTACATCCGGCGTATATCTGTAGCATATATTTCTTAAATTATATTTATCATGGAAATTTATATTTCTTTACCTTCTTATTACTATTTTTAACTTTCATATATGAAAATTATGAAAACTGTTAAGAAAGATTTTTTTGAAATAAATTGAAAAAATGTAATGAAAACTTTCGATGAGTTTTGAAAAGCATGATTGGCATTTATTTATTAGGTTTTCATATTATTTTCTTCTTATATCATTACTGCTTTACCTCACTGATAACGTTATATCCAGTAAATAAGTAAAATTCGCTATTTACATTGTTTTGTGTTTTGATACAAAAAGCAGTTAATGCTTACGCCAGTACAGTCAAAACCGGATAAGTGCATACCGACCTGGCACGAAAAATTTGTGTATATATCCAGTTTTTTGCTTATACGCACTAATTTTGACTCGATTTTTGCTCAAATACTTGAAATAGGCTCACTTGATTAGTTATTTAGCGTTTCCACTAGTGCTCATTTGAAAAAGTTATTCAAAAATTCAAAATTTAACATTCTCCAAATCAAAAAGGACCTTGTCCGCGTATATTTGACAAGGAAAGTGTAATTTTTGATATAGAAAGTATCTTTGTTAATGTGGAAATGATATAGGAAACATTCATTGCCACTAAACAAAGCTTCAAGATAAACAAGGGTAAAAGGCGCTTTGTTTGACATAGGCAGTGGGCCGGTTTTACATCGCATACTTTCGCTAAAGTCGTACTTAACTCAATAATAAAGGATAGGCTTTATGTACGACTTTAGCTAAAGTACGCGATATAAAATCCACCCATTGTTTCGATGCATTATACACTATATGCGCAGATCTTTGAGTAAAATTTCGGTGGGATCACGCCATTGTGCACTTATCCGATCATGATTCAATATAAGAGTTGCACATGAGGCTTGCAAAAAATGTGCACTTATCCGGTTTCATATCATATACAAAAAATAGTACAAAATTTTGCGACATGAAAACTTAATGTACTTATCCGGTTTCGACTGCATCTTCAGAGTGAGTCAAAAGTAACTGGACGACTTTGAGCAGCTATAACTTTGCGAAAACTGAAATAATTTAGATGCAAATTTTTATATCTGATACAGCTACTTCCAACTTAGACTTTCTTTTAAATATTAGAACTGATCAACTCTTCGTCACTTTATGCCAACTTTTGGTAAAAGGGAGATTTTTCAAAAACAGGGCGAATAAAAAATATTGATACGATATGTTTTTAAATAACTTGACCCAGAATAATCCAACTGTGCTGGAACTTAACATAAATAATCTACAGACTTTGGGGATTCTTTTAAAAGAACAATCATTGAATTTGGTCATGGCATTGTCAAGATATAGCCATGCAAACAGAAGTACTCGTTTTCAGGCAATTTGCCAGCGACGCGTGCGAATGCATTTATTTGCTTTTAGCTAGGATTCCTACACAACTAGCTAACAGATTTTAATGAAACTTTACAGAACTATAGAAGAAAGGCTTGGCTACAAAATTAGTGGTTACTCATGAAATTCCAATCAGCCATTGCCGAGATAATTTGCCCCAAAGCGATCGATGTCAAACGTAGAAACATCTTTCACTTTGAGATTGATTATCTCGACAATGGCTGATTAAAATTTCATGAGTAACCACTCATTTCGTAGCCAAGCCTTTCTTCTATAATTCTGTAAAGTTTCATTAACATCTGTTGGCCAGTTGTGTAGAAAGTTTAGCTGAAAACAAATAAATGCATTCAGAAAGTTTCGCCCGTCTGTGCTCATGCAAAATCTCACTTTTTTCTTAAGCGAATATAAAATTATGAAAAGTGAACCAATTTTAAAGATTAAAAAAAGAAAATCTAAGTTAAAAAAAGCTTTATCAGATGCGAAAACCACATTTCAATTGGTTGAGCTTTCGCAAAGTTATAGCTGTTTAAAGTCGTCCAATGACTTTTGAATCACTCTGTATTAGAAATCCATTTACAGTGTATTCAAAGTATTTCTAGAACATTTTAAATTGATAGTTCGCAGCGCAGGGTGATCTAAATGTCCTGAACAAGGGCTCATTAGGAAAATGAAACTTGGAAAATTTTTCGGGAAGTCTCCGTCAGGGCCCTATTTCACGAAAGCTCAGAATCGGAAATCTGTGATAATTTGGCTGAGTAGCGCACATCAGCCGTATATCACCTGGTATCAACGGTATGAGACTCAGCCGACTTATCACAGATTTCCGATTCTGAGCTTTCGTGAAATAGGGCCCAGGGGGCTCTATTTTTGAAATTTGGCCATTCCCGTCGCAAAGTGGTGTGATCTTGAGCGCGTTCTAAAGCTCTAATTTTCTGGATTTTAATGGAGAAAGTGTCGAGCTTCGTTGATCCAAAAAATTTCAAGGCTTTTTTTGTGCCATCACGTGTGTGCTTGTGTATAATTACGTTCAAATGTATAAGAACTTAGATAAAAGCAAAACCCCGGACATAAGTGAATGTTTAAGATTTTCTGTGCGTTATGCAAGATTGCTTTAGATATGTGGATGATGAAAATCTGCTGGAATTCTCCTATATTTCCTTATATCCGGGTTTGATGTGAAACCTGTTGTCGCGGCCAGCTTGCGTCGCATTTGGTGGGCATGGTGGGAGGCCCATTGGCGGGCCGGGATCAGCGCCATACCAAGCGGCGCACATTCCTGCACGTGGAACTTTGCCGCACATGTCGCCAAATAGTTTTGCAACTTCCGTAAATGCAGCAAAGATAAAATGCTTTCTGTATTCAGGATGTGTAATTACATCGCATGCTAAATTCTCAACAGCAAAAGTGATCGGCACTATCAAATCCGTGTTTGTTCCGCATCCAATTTTCTTCAGCAGTTCATGTTTCAAGATATTTAAAACAGCAACCCCCAATGCCACCTCCGGATTGGTGAGTTCGATAACTATGAGCGCAGCTTCCAAGCCTTTTTCTTCATATATTTGGACAAGTCTGATGTTGTCACATAAGTCATCGCTGACAGTACCAAAGTCGAGCGGATTCCATTTAAAAGTCATGATATAGTAATCGGTGTTATTGGGTGACTCTTGAACTGACACTTGCAACCCAGCGTCACTATCTGATGGCGTGGTGACGTATAAAAAGCCTTGAAAATAAACAAAATTGTCAACAATGTAGCATCAACAACAACCTAACAACAATAACGACAAACTTTACGGTTCATAACTGACATTTATTTGTATACTTGACAATTATAAGGCTGTGATTTCTAATGTTTACGTCCAATATTTTAACCTTTCTGGCAAAGCACTGTCCTGTCTCGTGATTTTTGGTAGATCCCCTTGGCATATGATCTGCCCGACCTAAGATCATACAGTATACGAGCCTCTTTTTCGGCTCAGTTAAGCATAGAACAAAACTAAAAAATCAAGGAGTTCAAACAGGTGAAAATTTCCATTTCCTTTTTTTCGTATTGGCATTAATCACTGACCCTTTATTCAAAGCAAGTCATTTTTACTCCCGTCCTTAATTTGAGCAAAAGTTATAAAACAATCAGGGCTTGATTTATAAGTGAATTTTAAATCTTTATTTCTTAGCCAAATTTGACTTCCAAGTATCTTATATCACATTGCGCCTATCAGGTTTAACGTTCTGAATTTATGATGTTAATGTAAACGTAGAAATAATCAGAACGGAAAAATTGATGGCGATCTTCTTATAAATTGCTAATACTGACTGTACCTGTGAACAGTTGCTGTTGCGTGTCGTTGATCGAAATAATTAAGTCGAGTCGTAGGCGACCGATGGTGTAAAAGAAAGGAGTACCGCATCCAAATTTCATCGATGTTTGGTTACCCAGGATGACTGCTGGAGCGTCTGTTACATTGCCGTTTGGATCGTAAAATCGACAAGTGGCATTTTCGGCCCCTTGAACGCAGGGACCGGTGATTTCGATTGGAGCATGTCTGCAAAAGTCAACTTATAATAACCACGATGCACCTAACAGAAGTAAAACTAGGGAGAACAAAAGCAATTAATTTCCATACACCGAAAAGGTGTTGCAACCGCTTGCAAATTTTTGAATATTTATGGCAACGCGCACATATTAAATGCTTTTGGATCGGCTAACTGGAAGGAAGCAAATCCATAAGCGCTGTCTTAGTAGAATAGCGTGCAGGGCGATTTTTATCTCATTTTTCAGGTGAACGTAACTGAAGTCAACTGCTCTCGCACCCTAGTTTATGCTACTCTATGCAGCTGTCAACGAGCTGAATGGAGGCAAAAAATACGAGATCTCATTATATTCAAATCTAGATAGTAAAATAATTGAATTCTAAATTATAATTGATCCGAAATTCCTCGATGCATGAAAATTTCTTGCAATGCCTTCGTTTTGGTTATGCAGTCATCGAGAGATTTTGAAATTTCGTCTGTTTTGAGCTCGGTGGCCGAGTGCAAAGCAACAGAACATTATTTAGATACAGTGACACTCGAATATAAGAGACCCGAATATAAGAGCCATTTTGTGATTACCCGTGCATCTGTATTATGCTAAAACACAGGAGCCGACCCCGGATATAAGAGACTCGGATATAAGAGCAAATTTTCGATTTCCCAAGCTTGCTCTTATGTCCGGATTTCACTGCACTCCTCCTACACAAAGTGCTGTACAAATGATAATGAATATACCCGTATGCGTTTACAAAGCTCGGCGACACGCGAACATTTCCCGTAAAATTATTCGAGCAGCCCGCAGACTGAACATTTGAATTGTCAACGCGAAATAGCCATTTTCCCGGGCTTCCGACGTTCGAGCGATCCCCGATGGTTACGATGTCGCTCGTACAGGAACCGGGAATCATGAACAGTGTCTGACCGTCGCCAGCGTCAAAGCCGGCCTTAGCCGGAGTACCTTAAAGAATGCTTTGATAACTGGCAATGCCTTCTGTGAAGGTTACAGGTGCGCACGTCATCCAACCAGTTTTACACTACCGCATGAGGAATTACATTATTTGAATTGTAACTGAATGAAAGTAACCATGTACTCTAGAATGATAATACATAACATTCCCGAGCGTGTGAGTAGTAGCATGAGGCTTAAATTGTCTACGCATGTATGCTTATTGTCCCCGCAAACGCTTGTGTCAGTTGAGTCTATTTCAAGCAATCTGCAGTTAAACGTGGGTACCTGTCGATCAATTGAGTTTTGCGTTCAAACAGCGAACTTTGCAAGAAATTGTGCCAATTCGCATTAATACGCGCAGTGACATTTCGCCACTTGTGCCACAAATTCTACCTACAGAATAAGAGACTAACCTATTTTAACTATTATAAGTATCATTGTCACTATTTATGTGAGGAGCGCGAATTATTAATTAAAGGTTCCGGTTCCGGTTCAGGATCGTTAGTGCCGGGTACACATATTATGTATAGGACAATTTTGGGGTATAGTAAGATCATGAATCGGAACCGAATTTGGATGAAAAATCAATAAAACCGGGTCATAAAATATAACGTGTTGCATGGCAACTGATCCTCTGTTGCTATGCAACACAAATGCGACAGCGTCCTGTGTCATAAGTCTGTGGGCGGAGTTTCGTATTACCGACGAACTATCGAAGCTTTCGCGAAAAATACGAAATGCTATTGCGCAGTATCATTATTTTAAGCTTCTCCTATGCCTAATGCTCATTTCGCGCTAAAATTTTTAATAGTTTAATTCTTCCGTCAGCCAAAAATAAATAGTGCCCATAATGAAGTTCAAATCGCGCTTAATATCGCATCTTGCCTTCTTTCGGCCAGTGCGCGCTAAATGGACTCAACTGACACAAGCGTTTGCGGGGACAATATATACTCTCTGAGGAAAAAAGGAGACCTTTCAGCGCCGTGGCTTTTCTAACCAGTGTGGGGTTCTTATGTATAGACTGCGTGTTTCCCTCTTGACCAAAGTATATTGACATTATTTAATGCGCACAGATCTCTGTTCTTCGAAAGTAAAACTCTTTATATAAATTATGAGCGCATTTTTGACAGATATTTTCATGTGCGACTCTATCAGATTATATTGTAATTAAAGGTCAGACATTATCTTGTAGCATAATACAATCCTTTATTCAAGTTTCAAGTGCTATGTAACTTCAAAAATCTCTTTCTTTCTTTCATCTAAACTGATAAAATTTTAAATAGTACTCTTACAAACAAATGAAACTACGACTGCTTATCTTCACTTTATGCATAGATTCGACTAGGGAACATACGCCAAATTATTTACACTGAAAGTATTAGAGCAAATTGTATGCTCATCAGTGATGAGATCGGGCTTACTCGGCCCAGCTTAGGGCTTCTATAGAACTGTCCCTATTCGGGCTGTCAGGTAAGTCCGATAGGAAAGTCTGACTGATTCGAGCAGATCAATAACAATTCGGTCTCATCCTGTCACTGAGCTTTGCTGCCATTCGAAATCTCCTTGTTTGATTAGGGCTGTACACCATCGAATGGCTATCGCTGCATTAACTAACATTGTGTAACTGCATAACCCGCGTTTACATGAAACTTTGTGCAATCGATTGACATGCAATCGGTGGTGCTTCACTGCCACCGGCTTTCCGTCGTGAACGACAACAACGACACTGGCTTATCAAAGCATGCGCCCACCCCACCCCCTTCCTGAGTAGGCCATACCTTGTCATGGGCGTTACCAGAGTATGCAACATCTACTGTCCTTATCTACAGAGTACATAAAACAATATCGAGAGTAGACACCTAAGAAAGGAAGCAGACCTCATTAAACTGCAATAAAACCATAACTTTGGGCGTTACGGCGCTGATAATGCTATTTGTGTGAGTTGCTGCTATACAAGATGACCCCAAAGTCAGTTAACATATTTTTTGGCTCGTGCTTAGCACTACATGCATAAATTTCGAAGCGATTTTTAAAATGAAAATATAGGCTTTCATTTTTTTTAAATAGCTTCAAAATGATGCTTGCAGTGTCGAGCGCTAGCCAAATAAGCTTTGTGAACACTCTGTAGTTAGATAACATCAAGTAAGTCTCTCTAAAACTGTAAAAATTAAGCAAAAGATAATGATGAAACTTGAATTTCAACCAAAAATTAAAAATTGCAATACCAAATCAAACGAATAAAACAATAAGCCGGCCCCATCAATAACATTGAAAGCAAATGCTCCAATCACTATTAGCGATAATACAGTATTTTCGTAACTTTGAAAACAGGTGTACGCATTTTACTGTATTTCAAAATTTTTAATGATAAAGTGATGATAACGCATACCACCCAGTCCGCTGCTATTGCCACCCGTCGCCTGGCCCGTTGTCCATGTCATGTTATTGTAATAGAATATGGCAAAAGACTGTGTGCCATCGGTGGTCATTACAGCTTGAAAGGTGTTTCGCGGGCGTTGATCGAAGGAGGTGTCGGGAAAGAAGGTGACGTTGAACCACGTGACGACGAATGCCCATCGAAGGCGAATGTGGCGCGAATCGGGAAATGCGCTGCTTACTTCATCAGCGGCTTTCTCCAAAACAACAGCGTCAAAGCTTTCTCGATAGAAAATATCGCCGGTATTACGAATGTCGATATCACACCTTAATATATTTAGCAGTACTAAAATACTATCACAAAGTTAAACGCCGTTTATTTTTAAGTAAGACCACTTTTCAAATTAAGCAGAATACTTTTCTTTATATAAACGACTTTTTTCAATTCAAACCAGTATGATAATTGTCCTCGTTGGAATGGAACACGTTTGCTTTGGCCTAGAAAATGTCCTTATTAAGATAGTAACGGAGTGAAAATTGTAGCTCGAAAGTGTACATATGCTATAAAAACTTGATACGCTGGAGACTTCAGTGAAAAGTAAAAAAATGTATTCTTATTATATTTATATTCCTTTAATTTCCGCGTAAGGAAAAGTTCCTTGCTTTGCATTATTATGTTAGAATATCGAACATATCTCGCCGCTAAAACTGGTTCATCCCAATAAGCTTCAGTTTTGAGCAAATTATCATATCACAAAATTTTTCATGTATAATGCAATATTAATTTTCATCCAATTATGTAAATAATATCAATACAGGCCATTGGTCATTTCATACAGAAATTATAAAACTCGCAAGCAAATATAGTTTTGGATAAATTTGAATGGTCAAAAACTATCAGCATGATGCTGATCATACAAAACAACTTATAGTAACTCTAATTAACTTTACGCTGAAAAAGCATCTTTCATTATTTTATATAAATATCAGTTCAGCAAATTTTCTGCTGCTTTACACGTATTTCCATGAACAAAACACGATCTGAAGTACTGACCAGTACGGCGCTATCATGCGGAAGTTTTGTTGAACAGGAGTACAAACAGGAGTGTAGGTAGAAATGATTGAGAGGAACGAAATTGCTCCGTTGACATTCACCCATAGGGAGTCGTGCAAGTAGTCAAAGAACGGAAAGCCAATTGAGAGTGGTATACTTGGTGAACTTCCATCGTCGCTTCTACACTTACACAGTATGTATAAAAGAATGCAAGGAAATTCGAAACAGTTCTCTTAAGTTCGGTTTTCTCTCATATATTATTATTTTAAGCGCTGAATTAGACGCAGTGTAGTATATGTCATTATATTTGTTATCCGGGCTCTACCTATTCGGAATATATTGTGTACGTGAAATATATCGTCATTATACCGGGATATATATTATATACAGAGCTCTACTGGATTGCTTCTGACTCAATAATCATTGAAAACTTATACCTGATCATTACGGTATCACCGTTCGAGACGCCGAAAGGGAAGAAGTCGTTCACTGCTACTTTTGCCAAAGAGACTGGCCAGAGAAGACCAAGTAAAAGGACGAACATCATGCAGCAAGCCATATTGCTTAAAAGCAATTAATTGGAAGAAAATCAGTTAAAAGAAAATGCAAGGGAAATCTACATTTCTTACTGAACCATTAAACTAATAAAAGAGAGCCAGATCATTATAAGGTCCAGCCGAATAAAATAGAGAAATTTAAACTGTTCCTAGATTGAAATGCCTCCTTAGTCGGCTTCCCTCGGATCTTTATTAAGTAATTATTGACGAAAATAGTTCTATGAAGACCCTCACCCTATTGTCGAATCTTCAAAATTCCGAGAAATCAATTAATAAACCTCGAAATTTGACTACCCCCGCAGATATGCAACTACCCCCACCTAACTTCCCATCGCGCAAACGTTGAGCCGCAATAGCTTTTGGCTAAGTGACGACTGACTCATCTCATCCTCTAAAGACGAAAAGTTTTTTTTTGCCATTCATAATTTCCATCATTCATTAATCTGCTTAAGGAAAAATAGATTGTGGCAGCTGCCAGAAGCCGCTTGCACAAATTAATTAGATGCCTTTGATTTGATAAATTTTACCATATAGAGAAGCTCGCTCTTCCTTTTTCTAATTATTTCAAATAGCAATGATTGTTATGCCAGAACCTTACCTCGTCTCGCAGTGAGCGTCGATAGTCTTCCACGACGTTACGGTACTAACAGAGCGGCTAACAGACAGAAAAGTACGTCACGCCTTCTGTTGTAAAATGCGTGATACGTGAACTGATAGTTAAGTAATAGAGGCGGTGGAGTCAAAGCAGAGTTCTTATCAAATCATTACTTCCATTTTATGGCTTTGCTCATCTGCTCTCACTGAATGCTTCGATGTTAGCAGAACTTGTCGTTGATGGGCTAGACAAAGTATCATGAAAAATTCTTATTATAGTCTGCACGTCATTTAATTGCTCAGTCTTGTGCTGCATGCTTAATGGTACTTGTTTTTCAATACGATACGGATTCTGACAGCGATGCACGGCTCACCCAACTTTGTACTTCATCTGCACCAAACCTGTCGTACTCCATCTCTTGACAGTAGTCATATTTATACTTTACTGTGAACATTTTGGGTTAACGGGAAGTATACATAACACGCAGATTTGCGTCATCTTGACAATATCAGGAGCGAAATACATGAAAGAAGCTGAAGCAGCTTCAAGTTCAGGCTATACCTGTGTAGATTACAATGTATTATGCCTGAGTAGTTCGACAGTTATGAGAACGCATTGATAGAAGTGGATAACATAAGTGCACTACCATTGCAAAGCATTCATATACAGGCATATGTAGTTAATCAGCTGCAGAGCGTACGTTCCATTTCCGGTTTAGTCGATGCACCCCAATCGTATTCCATGATTCTTCAACTGGTACCCGCTCCATGTCTTGCTGCAACTTCATCAACCAAAGGCTTTGGGGCCATTGCCTGTTTAGCAGCCTCATGATGGCTGCCGATCGCTAAATTGAACATGAGGAGTCAGTACTATATGAAATCGAAAATTCATAAATAGGCGCCAGCTAGGTTGATGACTGGAGAAGTTGCTTACAATGTTCAAGGTATTAATTAGGTGGGTGATGGAAATGTCGCGGAGATGTTATTTTACAAGCTTACGAAATAGTGGCTTATACTTTAGGATTAACTTGAGAGAAGTGTTTTTTTTTTGACAGTATGGATTGCACTGGAAAATTTCTTTCCTTCAAAAATCATTTTTAAAAGATATTGTTAAAAGTGCTAAGGTGGAGTGTCGAAAACTTCTGATAAGAGAGAGACTCAATTCACTATTCATGTATCTCAAACGCAAACGTTAATAAAGCTTATAGTTCGAGTTGATCAATGAAGGTTTGTCGATTTTGTAAGTTATCATCTACTGGGTGACTATACTCTTTTCGAGAATATTTGCATAGTCCAGTGGTTTAAAATTCTAACCCTTTTCATCTGCAGTCTTCGGTTTAGGAGTAGAAGGAGCGCCGAGCACTGTTGTGCTGACGAACAAGACGCACAGCAAGATGATCATGTACTTCATAATGTTTCGTAGGAGAATGAAAGAACGACTCAATGCAGTGCAGTGGTAGGGAAATTCTGTTTAAGAAGAGGACATGTGACGATTATGTAGGGTGGTGCACGATTGCATTGATTGAAGCGGGTTTTGATATGACGTGAAGAGACATTTTCCACCGCCAGCGGAACGATTTCACTTGTTATCGGCAATAGAAACTCGATTTACCCGCTTTGTAAAGTTGCGATGAGCGAAGACTTATTTACTGTTCACCATCACTGCAGTTTCAATAAACAAAAACAGGGTAGGACGAGGCAGAGAAATGTTTTGGAAGATTTGCCGGTCGGTCAATCACAGACGCGCTTATTCTTGGCATTATCTGAAAAGTATTCTTACATTTTGAAAAATTTGATTAACTCCAGCATCATGAGGCTATAAAATTGATTTGCTTGAGTTGGAACAGCCCCTTAATGGTATTGTGAAGATATGCCCGCACTTGTTGGCTTAGTTTTATACTTAACTAGCGTTTACAATTTAGTGTATTTTGCCTTAGACACCGAGATTTGAAGCACAATTTGAGCTAACAGTACAAGTAGAAAAGTTTGATCGAATAGAAAAGTTTTCGAAAGAGCAAAAACCTGGTGAATGACGATTGGATTGGAACTCAGCTAAATGACACTGATACCCGAATAATTGCTACAACACGGATCAACAATATTCAATTTTCTGTTTTGTCAAAGAATTTCCATTTGAAAAACTTCTTTTTACTTCCGCTAAGGTACGCGTTTTTTCGTCGAAAACAACGTCAAAAAATAAGGATATTGGTACAACAGAACACAGAGATGCAGGTAAACATAGAATAAGTGATACTGGCTAGTATTCTCTGATTAAAGTTGATGGCAGCAAATACACTTCTTTTCTTTATTGGAGACCGACCAATATAATTAGGGAAGTCCGTTATCGTAGTACTCTGTAAAATAGTTCACAGCACACTGAAAGCTAATTTATGATGTGCATTAATGAAGCACAATTAAGAAACGTATGGATCGTGCGAACATTTTGCTATTTTGCAATTAACGATTCGTGTGCATTAGTAGATTTGGCATTCGCTGATGTAGTATTCGCTCTTGTATACTCACTTGCACTCCTTTGAATGCCGAGTAGTTCGTAGACAAGTCCTCTGATCGTCCGATTAAGTACAAAGTAGATAACTGGATTGGTAGACGATACCAAGATGATCATCCATCCAAGCACGAGTGAGACCCAATATTTATCAATTAGGCTCTGTTGCGCCAAGTAAGGGACCTTAAAGGTAAATGTATTTGTGCTATAAAAGTACGGCTTCATACGCAAAATGTACTCTTTAACGGTCTGCACAATCAGATTGCTATATTATTGAGTCAGCAATCGCAAATTTTATTGTCTGACGGTGAAATCACAGTTTGTTCAGGGAATGATGGCGCCAGTTGTTAGTTTATTTTACGATAACAAAGTGGAAATCTCATATGCCAAAGAAAAATGGCTTTTCATGGATTTCAAAGTAGACATGGTTTTGTTCTACTAACTGACAACGAGTTCAAATTCATTAATGAGTTATCATGAGAAGGATTGCGCAGCCCCGCCGCCTACCTCTAACTTAACAGTGCCTAATAAATAATGTTTTTGCAAGAACCCAAATAATCCCATTAGTCACCTTTGTTGCGAACCATGTACGCGACTGCGCCCATCGCCAACTTGTTTGGTTTATTACCTAACTTGTGAATGAAGAAATGCACTTACCAGATAAAAGAGCACCGATTCGAACGCGAGCGACAGACAGATTATTAGAGCCTGAATCAAAAATGACTTTTCTCGCCGGCTATTCTCCATTACTACTCGGCTATGTAAAAAAATTGCTGCCCGTTGGTCGCGTCGCATTTTCAAGTACACCGCAAAGTACAAAATGAGTGAAAATAGTGGCAGTGCATTTTTAAAGTTTGGTATGACCTCGCGCAGAATGAGTCCAGCCGACGTAGTATTGGCTGCACAATCGTACCTAAACGATAAAAGCATTCTTTCATTAACTGAAGCAAAAGAAGGATTAATCTGTGCATCATGAACTTTTTGCTCTACATGCATTTACGCCTATACATTAAGTCAGCTCTCACTTTCAAAAACGTTGTTGCAATTTTAGATCTGCGGTTACAATATTACTTTATTTAATTGGCCTTGAAATTCCACTGCTCTACTTTTGCTTGCTTAAAATTCTTACTTCTGACTTCCCACGGATCATAAAACCAAATGTTTTAACTTTATTTGATAAATCAGTAAAGTTATTGTTTAACTATACTGAATGGTTTTTGTTTCAGTAATTCTACCTTTACAAAACTTCCACATTTTCTCAATCAACTATTAAGATTTTTTTTCCTCGCTGTTTGTTTCCGATTAGGAGTCAGCGATGGCGGTCCTCACAACCCGCCATTGAGTTAGCGACAGTAGAATATCCGGTCGGCTGTCGCATGCCTGTCACCGGGATGTTGTCAGAGTGGTGTGGAGACCACCGCAGCGAAGCTGCTACCAATTCCCCGACCCCCCTCGGAGGGATGAGCACCTTGGTTGGGTGAGGGTCGCTCTCAGCGGGAATCGAACCCGCGTCCTTGAGGCTGTTGGGAGAGGGTTTAGACCACTACACCAATCGACCCACTAACTATTAAGATATATTATATGCAAATAATTACTCTTACTATTGCAAAGAGGGTTTGATCTTACCAGAAGTTAAACGTAGTGTGGTTGTACGTCTTGATGCAGTTACCAATGAAATAGTATGCGCCGTCAATCACAAATCCACTGATCCAAGGAATAATTAAGACAAAGTAAATTTTAGGTCGATCGAAAAACAGTTTGCCAAGTTTCGGCGAAAAGAATATCAGAAATCGATGCAACGAGACGATAAACGATAGAAAGTTGATGGCATTAAAGAACAGCGAATCGCTGAAGCTAAGTAACCTCAGCAACAGTCCGTTGCCGTATAGGGGACGTCCGGTAATTGATAGCGGAATAGCGACAAAATAATTAGTAAATGCCATGAAGCCAAGATCAGCTACAGCAAAGTGATAAACAAAGATATAAAAAGAATGATTAGGTATTTTCTCTCTTCCTCGAACTAAGGATATGATTAGCAGCACGTAGATTGCGGTACCAATCGTGGTGAGAAAGAAGAAGCTGAGGGAAGCGCCGAGTCGTTGTCCAAGTGGAGGTACATAATCGTCAGACATGTCTTCCAAAGCTTCTAAACATTTGCAACTACCTTTAGAAGACTGAAGTTAGAGCTATTTGTGCGGAAAATGCTAACCGAATTTAATGATACTTTTACTAAAGTGACACGTATTAAAATTAGCGCACCTTTGGAGATCGAAATTAAATATTGATATTATGCATTCGGTATAGCTGACGCTACTTTCAAGTACTCAGTAATTGACAGAACTTTTCTTTCCAAAAAATATTAACCACTGCACTGAAACTCGAGTTCACGCGTTGGAAGGGGAAGCTTGCTCTTGAGAAATTTATAGAATACAAAAATGATTTGAGCGAGAGCGTGCGGTGTTACAGTTTTAAAGAGTACAATCATATCTTATGTAAATTCCCAATTTTTCTGACCGAAAAATTAAAAGATGAACACATTTTACATCAAAGGCCTCGGTCAGATCACAACATTCTTTCCTCTTACCTTTCCACAGTATTAATCGCTGATGCGTTCCTGTAGATGTCCAAATTTATTCTTCTCCCAGTCGTAGCATAGCATTGAAATTACAACGATATCTTGGTTTCTTAACGCTCATAGAGTGAGACCAGAAAATAGCCAGACTCAAAACTGCTCTAAAAGCACGGCTATTTATTCATGCTGCTTTGCACTACGTTCAATTACACTATATTTCGAGGAAATTCGCAATTCGCCAAGTTCAGCGGAACGTAAACATTGCATGAGTAATTTCGCTACCTCTCATCGTACAAAAACGTTTGCAACGAAACAAAAAATATGTCGCAGCAATCGTTATTCTCTTAATTTCGCGGTAAACACCGATCACTGCAGTTATTAATCCCTGTATTATTGAAGCAAGCTGCATCTGCAAAGTGACTCAGCTACGGCGATCGTTGACAAGTCATGGTCGCAACGGTGTGAGTCATTTGAAGGCAGCGTCTGCAGTTTAGGTCATATCAATCAGCACGTCCAAAGTGCCTGGTACCGATTCTTTTGATATGATCTCGCCTACTTCGCGGAAGACATAGAATTATCTCGTCAACAAAAAGTGAAAAGGGATAACATCAGCAAAGCACTGTTGCTTACAATGAGAAGCTTCATTTTTGTTAGCGAAAATGAAACTTTTGTTGATTATGGAATGCAAAAGAGCTACAAAATGATATATCATTTGCATTTGGAAAAGCCTGGCTGATTCATCAGCTCAGCGATAAAGAGTTTTCGTGTCTGACTCATTAACTCCCCAGGTATTGTGGTCTGCGTCTATCAACTGTCGCTACAATTCTTCAATGATCAAAGAAATCAACTATTTTAGTAGCTTTCATTTTTGTTGACAAGTTCTTTGTGATACTGCTACAGTTACTTTTTGTAGAAGATGAGAATTTATGACACATAAAAATAGCAATGATTAAATACTTTCATTACAGTTCATTTCTGTTTTGATATCCGCATGAAAGAAAAGAAACATATGCAAAGTTGTTTTGATTCTTGATTTATCCGTAGTACTGAAGAATAAAGATATTCTTTTTTTAGCGCCGAACTGCCTTTGCTCGTTCGTGAATCATTGTTTATCTTATCTGTCATGTTTATTATCAAGCGCGACGCTAGCACCAGAGCAAGCGTCGCGGTGCTGTGCAGTTTTGTGCAATGTCGTCGAGCAATGTGCCGTTTTTCGACAGCGTTCCAGTTATTGCACAACTGAAATCTCTCGTCCAGGTGATCTTTAATGATGTCAAAGGGGCACGTTTAACGCAGGAGAACTTCTCACGCACGTGCATTGTCGTCTCACAAGTGCGATCGATGGTCGAGTTGGCCGCGGGCGACAAGCTAGCCGCCCGCCAAACTCAGCTCACATTCCTTCGCGTCGGCCTTCGAAACGGCAACGCTTTTATCAACGGTGTTCCTGTAAGATTTTTAACGTTTGTTAAAACGATTAACATGGAGTATTTTTATGGCATTAAAAATAATTACTTTTCTTTGCACTAGTACTCTCTAAATCGAGTTCATTGTTTTTCACTCAAGAAAATTTTTTTCATTGTTTTAATGAAGTTGTTCATTGAAAAAACAATGAAAAGATTCATTGAATAATCAATAACGTAAGTTGAAGTGCAAAACATTGGAATGATTATAACAATGAACTAGTTCATTAAAACAATGAATAATTTTTCTGGAGTGAAAACAATGAACTCGATTTAGAGATTAGGTCAACTTTTTGTTTATTTAACTGGCTTTACGCACGATACTCGCATAGAATTTTGGAACCATGAACACCTGCTAATTTTTTTATTGCTGAACGCGTTGCAGTAGGTATTTTGCTTTTAGGTCGTCGGTCACATAAAGGGAGTCATTCACTACGCGCTAGACGATAAAAATGGCGGCAGTGAAGCAATGAAAGCGTCTTCGAGGACGGTGGGCGTAATCGCAGGAGCTGTAGGCGGTGCGCTTATCGGCGGTCCGGCTGGCGCAGCGGCTGGAGGTATGAATCATCGTATTTAACCTTTCATTTAATTATGATAGTGCTTTTGTAAGCTTCTCAAAACAGGATAACTTGTAAATATGGGCGTGTAGATTCAAAAAGAATCACGCAATTAATAATGATAGTGTATCCTCTTCGAGTTTTAATTTCATTAACAGTCTGGAAATGCAAAACGTTTCGTCAGATGGAGTGCAAAACATTTTTGCAACTTAATTTTCACCGTGAGAGCTTTAATCATAATACAGATTCTTCGTGCTACATCCCTAGACGCGAAGCGCTCACCGTCTCTGGAGCAGAGGTAAATTGTAATGCTTACTGTTAAGGAGTGGGCGGGGGCTTGGCAGTGGACACTCTGTCGACAGCCATCGAGTCGGCAGTCAACCGAAGGTACTCGCCATCAGGCACGCTGGCCCTCGGCACAGAGTTGGTGCGCAACCATTCTGACGCAGGCGCCGTCTTCGACGCCGCCGGCGGTTTCGCGCTGACCGTCGCCCTGGATGGCGTTGGCGGGGCGCTGGTTGGTCAAGGCGCTCGACTTGTAGCCACAAATAACGTCCCTTCCGCAGCTGCTGGTACGCTCTCTTTTTTCTCACAGTACATTCGCAACTGTATTTTCTAGGTTAACCAAAGCTGAACAATTTTAACAGATTTCGTGCCCCTTTTAAGAGCTAAATCAGACCCCGGTGGGATGATGTTACTGATTGTTTGTTTAATTGCGAGCGCTTAAGTTCCCTGATAGTCGAGTGAACGTGGCATTTGCATGACTACAATGTTTCAGCGAGTATGTCGGCACTTGATCACGTGGGAATAGCCCTAAGAGTCGGCTCGGGCGTAGGCAGTAGTACGTTGGCCCATTTCAATCAGCGCGATGGTCGAATACGCTGGCGTCTCGCCGAGCTCAATTTGCTTTGCCGCAATGGCTGTGGATGGTATGGCACGTTAAAAAGGAATGGACTCTGTGGGAAATGCTGGCGTCTGAAGAAAATCGGAAGCAAACAAACCCATATGTAAGACAACTGATATCTCTTCTTAGCGCAAATTACTAACACGATATTCGGGCATAAATTTTTCATTTACTTTTAAGAAGGGAAAACTCAGCGTTGTGCAAAAGCTTTTTCCGATCTAAGCTTTTAAATTGCTCAAGATTACTTTCTGAAATGTTGGCGTGCTAACATGTCAAACTGGCTGCAAACAGTGAGACGCGTACGGCGTGCGCTGAACGATATATCGCCGCCGCCTATCCTTTCCATACGTCCTTGAAATTATTTGAGCAGAATCCGGCGCTCAGGATCTCTAATCGAAGCAGAAATAAGTGTGACAGATTGCCAAAATTAAAAATTTTTGTTGTGACGCAGAGAGTATGGATAACAGAACGCAACAAGTCTATGTTTTCAGGTCACAACTGAAGTTTGAAAAGTTTCAGCAAAAGCGTAGAAGAATCTCTGAGCGACGATTTCAGACTGTCAAAGATGCACTAGGATTGGAATCAGGTAAATGATCGAAAGTATCGTATACGGCTGAGACTCAACGGCATCGATCGACCTCATCGAAGCCTTGATTAACTGAAGGTGTCTCCAGATCCAAGATATCAGCAACTGTATAAGTCTAGGCTAATTTAGCTAAATCCAAATCGCGAAGATCTGTGTTTGGCTGGCAGAGTATCACATTTCAGATACACCTGGCCTTTCTTTAAGAGATTAGTGAAATAGGCCCATTTCTTCAACGAAATAACAACAACGCGTAAGTGCGAATCACCCCTCAAAGTTTGGGATAGGAGAAATTAAACAGGGATTTTCATCCCTCTAGTAAATATTTTTATTTCAATACATGTTTAAATTAGGTCAAATGTCATCGCCGGTATAAAGTTGAGCAAATAAGTTGATCATGGATTATGAATTTTAGATGACGACCAATGTCATCTTCGCATCATCAAGCATACCCATCGTCGTCGGTACACTGAAAAGTTTGAAGTATTTCTAACCGATCTGTCACCATCTTTAGCTACGGAAATAAGCAAGCAAACGGAGGAAACGATCGACATGTTATTCGAAGTTTGATTTATGTTCAACTTTCCTTAATTACGAATGACTACATAAAGCATAATACTGGCGATTAATTTTCCATATTGTCATAATAACAAATGAACATCGGAATGAAATAGCGTTACCGTACATGCCTTTCTTTATTACGATACATTTTTCAGTTACAACATTATCCGACTGAGACATTATCGGAGAAGGTACAAAAACTGTTTCTGGATGTCAGCGATATTGTCAAGAACTATTCAGAAAACGGCAAGTTTCAAATTAATAGCAGCATTTATTGAATAAGGGTGGAAACGCCGGATTCTAATTGCCAAAGCGAATAGCACCCAAACCTTTTAGAGCACCTACGTTTAGCGGCACTAATTGCTTAGTGGGCTGTCGGCGAATAACTGATTATCAAGTCAATGATTCACTAATTTGAGAAACAATGAGTTAGGGATGAGCCGAATCTTAAATGCTTCAACCCCGACACTATCCCATCTTAGTACACTTCAATGTTGTGATTCTGTGAAATCCTACCTTTTAGACAGTGAATGCAGTGCTAGCGAAGTCGACGTAGTGGATCGCGTCGAGCAATATGTCTGCGTCCTTACCTATCCAATATTGTTTTGCGCAAGGTACAAGTTTATTTCAAATGTTTATCAAATTAACCCTATGATCTCTGGGATCATAAATTTTTTATGAAGTGAAATGGCTTTCAGCCTGAAATAAAATCAGTTATGTTTTGCATCAATTCCTTATTTTTCCGTTTAAACTTTGCTTTTCCTTGAGATCATTGCTGAATCTGGAGCTAATCGAATGTAAACTTTCATTTCTGTTTTTAGCGAAGCTGAAGAAAAAGAAGAAACAGAAAATCTTGAATGGATCGATTCGATAAAATGGGTGAAGAAGGAATTTATTACTAAGCAAGAGACTCCAGAGGTTTTTCTTAAACTTTTTCTGCAATATTATTGTGATAAATCAAATTTAGCTCTTCTTTTTAATTTACAGTGCAATAATCAAATGAATGCATTCAAAAATATTTTTCAGCATCTCATAAGAGCCAAGGATTAATGGATTTACCTCTCGTTAACGATTTAACTATTTTTTTCTGCTGAATTTTGACTAAGATCAGAAATGTTAGTCTATGTTACTTAAAAGTGTTGTCTCGTGAGCAATTATAGGCGAGTCAAATTTGATTAAATTTCAGTTTATAAACCACATCGAACAAGCCGGGCAAGAGTTGATGAATTTAAATGCTGTTCGAAGCGCCGCAGACAAACTTGCGTGCATCGTTCGCTGTTTCATCCATCTGACTGCGGCTTCAACGGAGAATCGTTCGTTGATTTATCTATTATTGATATTGAATCAGTATTATTTTTGTTGCAAATGTGTTTTCAATTTTCCAGGCGGCTCTTGTTCGGCTGACGATCTCTTCCCTACAACCGTTTATGCAGTTCTGAAGGCAAATCCTCCCTGCCTGCAAGCTAATTTGGATTTTGTGGTCAAATTTGGTCAGCCCTATCAAGTATCAAACGGAGATTCTGGTATAGTTTTCTTGGCATTCATATTTGAACAAATTTATTAGTGAATGAATAATGTAGTCGCATGCTATCTCCTGATGAAAACTGATGGCATCGAAAATATTATCTATTTGTTCTGATTTAGGATATGCTTATACAACACTTGATGCTGCATTTACTTTCTTACGAAATTTGGAACCATCAATACTTGAAATTTCTCAGAAAGAATGGGATGAACAGATGAGTAAAGGTGCCGAAGTTGTATCCGAACATATTCAATGATGCGTAACTTTGCCTGTTTTTCGCGAATAAGAACTATAATTTGCTACATGCTCGCTAATAATAGGACAACAGTCAAGATCAAAATCAAAATATGATTCGAAAGTACAATTTGACTTCAAAATGTCTCCAGTCTAGGTCGCCTTAAAATGAAACTAAGGTGCAGTATTCAATTTATCTATGCTGTTTGCGCTGAGCGATTGTTTTTTTAGCATTTCCTCATTCCGATCGATCCAAAAAGTGGCTAGCTTTTCATGCCATAATTTGCTTATTCTGAATTGAATAAATATATGTGTGACTCTTTTGAAATATTGAATAAATCTGTGTTATTATAGCCGAAGCTATAATCTATGCAACGTATTTATTATTTAGCGATGGTAAGAACAGAAGCTTCTTTCAGAAGCCGCACAGAACAGAGGCAAAATTGCTTAAGAACAATCAATTATTAGAGATATTTAGAGGACAATATCTTAGGCGAAAAAGACAACATTCCCCTTCTAAAATGCTATACAGCTATAGTGTTGGAAGATGGATCTATACACATAATCCCTAAATGAAATAGTAATTATTATAGTGACGCGACAACATCTCAACGCATCGATGCGTATGATTGTTTGGCAGCGAACGGCTCTTGGAGATAGTTCAAAGTAAAGTACACATAGCCTATTAATAGAGCATCATTTGTTCGCTCAAGTGAATCTCTGCAGTGAATGTTGTCATAGGACAACATAACTCGGACAAACCAAAATTGTATCGTTTGGATATCACCATCAATAGTGATTAGTCTCTTCAATTAACAGCCCTTTTCTGTTTTGATAGAAATCTCATATAGAGCTGCCTTCTGCAACTATTCAAGTTGTTCAGCGCTTACTGCCGCTAATGGGTGCTGTGAGATCGATCAGTGACAGTTCACAAACATACATGTTATACCAGAAAAACACTGCTGTTAAGCAAAAGTGTGCAGTTCAGCTATTAAATAAGAGTAATATTCTACCTCATTTCGCCGCATTTTTAGTTCGGCAAGCGTGCAAAACTATCAAGCACTAATACTGATAAATAAGCAAACGTCTTCCACTGTGCAATGTCAAAATTTGTAGCCTATTTCTCGTATCAAAAATGCTCGGCTCTTACAACATGTGACATATGGTGCAGGTTAGCAGTTGCTATTTTACTTCACGCATTTGCAATCTTTCATACATTATCACAGAGAAGAGCGGCAAATCACAATAAAACATTGCGACGAAAACAATATAATACAACAGAGTAGTCAAAACGCACAATTCAACAGAACACGACCAAAGTTCAATCTTGTTTTGCGTGCACAAAGGCAATCTTTTGGGCTTGCTCAGCGTGAAGCTCATCAGTTTGCGAAAATTGCATCGCTTCGCCATCCAACGTTCCATGTGTTTCTCTTTCCTTTCTCGTAAATAAATCTTCATTATCTATTGGCTCAGGCATGTGGTGAATAGTATCAGAAGCGTTTTCAGAGCGTACACCCTCGCGAGTAGTATCAGAGCCCTGGTGTTTGTTTTCTCCATCCACAATATCAGTAAGTTTCTCTTTCATATGATGCACCATTTCTTTCGTTTTGTCAGCTGCAGAGTTGCATATCACATCAATCTTTCAACATGAATATAAAAAACTCACCAGCGCTATTTAGTGCTTCTTTGGCTTTTTCGGTTAACGAATTTCCTTCTTCAGCTGGCTGAAATTGTACTGTTCGTTGAAGCTTCTCACTTTTAACAATTTATACGGAACTGATACTTTGTGAATCTAAAATATTATTATAAAAGTCTTACTTGTTCTTTTTTATGGTCATTTTCCTTGTTCGCCTCAATTTTCGCTGTATCTTCTTTCTCTTTGACCGCCATTGGCACCAGTGCCCCCAAATTTGAGCATTCTTCCATAGTTTCGTCGATTTCTTTTCAGAAAAGTAAAACAGAACAACTTTTACAGCTTGTGAAAACCTTTCACGTGCTAACCGCGAAAGCGCCGCAGCTTATATGAAGCCGCCTTCAATAAACAAAAATAGCACGCGAGTCACGTGATGCCTGTTGACGATGCGAAGGGTGTGCTGGTAAACAGCAGCGCGCGCTGGAGTACAAGTGATGTCATAATTTTCTCGCGATCGATGCAGCAGCAGCCAACTATTGATTGTGTAAACGCTCTGAAGCTGTCGTTATTGAAGGCGGGCTTCGGTTGAGATAGCTCGAGTTCAGAAAGTGTAATTCGCTTCACTCAGGGACCTTCGAAAGTACGAAGTCAATATTAATAGCGAGCGATAGCAGGCTCATTGTATCACATGCTAGGCGCATATATGCCCGCTGCAGGTTCTTGAAGATAGTGAATATGTATGACGCTGCGGTTCAAGCACTCTTTCTCGAAGCAAAAAATCCTCAAAACAGCAAAGCAGATGGGTTAATATGAACATCGGTGGAAGAGCGCTTTGAATTCCTAGTTGACGAACCATTTTCTATCTGTTCGCGGAGTACACAAATCAGAGGGCCACAATGCATGAGACAACTTAGGAATATGTCGTTTTCTGTCAATACTGCTGATTAATGCTCAAAATATCTATACTTGGCCATTGCATAAAACATCTCTTGAAATAGTGCGCATAACATGGCTGAAGTGGATATTTTCGAACATGTTGAGCAAAATATCTGCGCTGGAAAGCGTCCGACATTGCTTTGCTAAAGGTAACAGTTTTTTTGTGGGATCACTCATTTTTTAAGGCAAGGCTTTATTACATAGACATTGTTGAAAAAACCAGTGGCATATAAATTTATAGTCATGGACGAAACAGAGTATGCTCGCCAAAGACCAATATTATATGTGAAAACAATTCACGAGTACAGACTTAATTTCAATTCAATTGTTGCATGTACAATATTCTGAGCATACTTGGCATGGTGATCATTAATTCTCAAGAATTCATCCTTCGTCTTCATTATGCTTGAGCTGATCTTCATCAAACCGCTGGCTTGGATCCGTTTCGTGTCTCTCAGGTTCGTCGCTTTTCCGGTCAATTTGAGGCCTGTCCTGAAGGAAGACAAGTTCATCTTCCGCACGCACAGCCTCTCCATCGCCAGAGTTGCTGTGTTTCCTTTCTCGGGATTCTTCCATTATACCGGTAGTTTCTTTTAGAATAAAAGTAGACAGTGGTCTGACTGGAGTATAAAACTGTCCAATATATACCAAGAGGAAGACAGTTGTTATCTGTTTAATACCACAATTTCGCTGATAAACACAAACAACGTGTGATGCGCCTGACGTACGCCGGCGGCGGGTCTGTCTGATAGCAAACAACAATCGTCGTATCGACGCCACATTTCACTTCGCCTCCTTCAACAACGGCAAGCGTTTTTTGTCTCGTAACATGACGTAATGATACTTTATAATGGTAAAATGAATGGGAGAACGCAGGTGTTCAGTACATTTTCGTTTGCACGAGCATTTTTAATGTAAAACTTATACAGGTTGCCGAAGGAATGCGGTATTCAGAATGATTCTGTCTCGACGTCGAATTTAAACATTGCATAGGCATGGCAAATGTACATCACGTGAGCACTGAATCATTGACACCAAACTCGTTATCTCTCTTGTTTGCTTCTCAAAAGTGCTTTGCAGGCGGTAATATGAATTTCGCGAACACATTGCAGATGGGTTTGGCAAAGGCCAATTGACAGGTGCAAAATGTTATGTTCGCATCCTATTTTCGCTTTTCGTTTCAAAAACATTCACTCTTGACAGTTCAAAATAATTGAGTTCTCTTTTAAATAGACTCCTACACAAACAAATAATCTGAAGATGCATAGAAATGATAATACAAGAGTTATTATGTTTGCTCCCTATGAATATTGATCAAGGCGAAAGAGTGCGACAATTATTATATATGGCGTAGAATATTCGTATTCATCAGTAAATTATTGTGCGAAGAACAAAAGTATTAATACTTCAGCGTTTCTTCACTCCACCGATTTTCGAATGAACTATCAGATTCTTTGCGCCTTTATTTGAGTATGCTTACAGCAAAGATTAGCTAAAGTATATTATCAGAATGTGCACTTTGCACTTTTACATATAATTCGACTGTGGCCCTTACTATCCTATCTCCCAGAACAGCCGTCAATGTCCATTTCCCACAGCGCAAACTCTGCAGTTAAGTCAGATCAGAAAAGTTCTACAAATCCAATCTATGCAGCAGCAGCAGCACCGAAAACCTCTTTCTCTAAATTACCGTAAATCCTCTAATAGACGCCCACCCTCTAATAGACGCCCCCTCTAATAGACGCCCCCCTCAAGCCTTGATTGAAAAAATAGACGCCCACCCTCTAATAAACGCCCCCCCCCCAATAATCGCCCTCCTTCAGAATGGTTAAAACATTAAATGCTTGTGCAGTGTTGGTCAATAATGCACTACCAAGTCAAATACGACCAGTTAACGCTCAATCTTGGAATTTATGAGTGATGTTATAAGTTGGAGTGACGATTGAAACAAAGAAATACCCTCTCTCCAACGAGTGTTTCATTCAAACGTCGATTGAAATAATAGTCGCCCACCCTCCAATAGACGCCCACCCTCTAATAGACGCCCCCCTCACGCCATGATTGAAAAAATAGACGCCCAGGGCGTCTATTAGAGGATTTACGGTAGCCTAAATCAAAGACCACTTCTGTCTGCATTGCAATTTCAGCCAGCTCAAGAATCATGATGCACAAATAATAAAGGTCAATTAAGCTACGATTAAATGGCAGGTGTTAGTTTTCTACTTCAATTTAAATGCTCTAACTAACTCAGCTATGCTTGCGGTTGCTGCGCAACAAGGAATGAAAATCAGAATGGAAACTCATATTTGTCCATGTCGAGAATACCGCTGTGACGCCTAATATGTGCGTTCATTTCAGCGAAAAGATTTAGTTCAGTAAGAATGGGCTACAGCCGCAATGTTTTGTGACATTCTTGAACAGATGAAACTATGAGATACACTGACATTTGGTGATCACATCTCAAAGTACCGAAGAACTCTGAATAAACTTGTTCACAAAAACGACAACCTATACGACAACGGCAACCGAAAACCTAATAGTGATACAAATTGCACGTTATGGTGCATATCATCTAGGTTCAACTGATCGCACTGTGCTAGTCAACACTTCCAGACTGAGACGTTGTTTGACATTGAAGTAGAACATGAGAAACTGTTTGCGGAAAGGGTTCAGGGTGTAAATGGCCACCCAAGGCGTCATTGAGGCGGGAATGTAGTAGAGTGTGACGATTATGCGATTAAGCCACATGGGCACGAGGCCATGCAGCATCCATTGGCCAGCTGTCAGTATGATCGTTGGTGTCATCATGAACATCGGTACGATGACAATGATCTTTGTCATAAGCATGATGGAACGAGTGATATTCATCTGAAAGAAAAACATAATCCCATATTTGCTTAATATTACAGCTTTTCAGGTTACATCTTGTCCTGTGAGCAAATCAAACAAAATGCCAAAACCCCGAGGAGAAAGGAAATCAGAAGATGTCTCTCGAATCATTTTGCTGAGTGGATTCATCTCTAGGATGCACATCGTTCATAAAGAAACCGAACGATGAAAGACTGCAGAAGCTAGCATGCAAATTCTCAGAAATCCAGGATGATGTGACTTTAAAATTTTTAAAGCAGCAATCCTGTAGGTTTTTGCAAAACCTGAAGAAAATTGAAATAACTGCGATGAAATTCAAGTCTGCACTCTTTTAACGATTGCGAAATGTTTAACTATACGAGTTGGTCTGATGACATTCATTAGAGAATTTCTTAGTTGCACAATAATACACACACACACACACACACACACATTCTGCGAGCCTTTGGCTTGTTAATTTATTCGCAATAAACATAAAAGAAACGAAAGTATTTCTCACAATATTATTTTAATAAATTCAGGCTCATGAAGAATTATTGGGCCTAGCTACTAAAAGAGGTAAGCAATAAAGCAGTAAAACTAACCGATTCTTTGTTTGATTCTGTCGCATGTCGCGTTTTAAGGAATCGCCCGAGGCGATAATAGTACACGCCCATGAAAGTGTAAGACAAGAAGAACACGGAAATGACCGATATCAGAAATATAGCGAACGGGAGAGCTTCTCTGAACGGCTTCACTCCGCAGTAGCCACCCGCATCTTCGCCGAATTCGTCGTAGAATATGATTAAAGGAAGATTTACTGATATTGATATCGTCCACCAAATGATCATGAGAGGTACGAGGCGTTTGTCTCCGAACACCATTTCTGCCATAGAAAATCTCGAGAACGTCGGCATGTAACTGATCTTATAGTAGCGCTGCGCCGCGATCAGTCCAGGATAGCCAAACGAACATGTCCCGGTTGCCATTACCGTTACCCCGACTATTTTACAAAACAAAGTGTGCTCTCTTGTCTGTGTTACATAACCAATGAGTAAAGCGATCGCTCCGGCATCTGAAAAAATAATAAAAAATATTATCATAAATGCTGGCCAAATGTTGAAGTCACTTTTCGCCTATGAGTAACATGTTTTGCTTAAGTTTTTGCACACCAGGTATCTGCTTTGGGTCATGCTTTTAATTGCTTTACCTTGTCTACGTACCGGGTTTTTCCGAGTATAAGCCCATGGGCTTGTATTAAGAATCGGCACTTTTCGCGTCTCCACCTTGTACCCAAATATAAGCCCATGGGCTTATATTTGGAAAATTCAATTTCATAACGCTGTCAGCAGTTGTAAACCAAAAAGAGAATATAAAGTTCCTTCAGTGTTCAGTTCTCCTTTTTGTTTATTCTTACACGCAGACGATGGAAGATCATTTAATTTTGGCAAAACCTATTGCAGAATATGGTCTTTGTACGTAATTTGCATTGCAAATAATTTCATTT